>DWFO01001821.1:0-14896 GCA_018246595.1 Mimoniades nurscia nurscia | reverse complement strand
GTCCCACGTACCCGTCGAGCTCCTCCGGGCTTGATGGGATGCATAAATGAATTTTTCTGACGAAAAAAAAAGGGTTTGGGACCGCTGAGCACAGCCTCGAGCACCGCCTAAAAATATCATCCGCATAGCAGAGTATACTTCAGGGCTTTTCTGTCTGTTGTTAATGAATCACGAGCAGCACGGAGAGACTGATGTCCGCCAGTAAGGAGGTAGACAAGCGTTGGAGCGAACAATAATTTTATTGCCATAAAAAGTAATAACTTTATAGTTCGCGTTTGCCACTGTAATTATTATATTTTATTGCAGCTATAAACTTTATATTTTAATGTGTTCAACAAAATTCGTACAGCGTTTTTTCGAGAAATCATTTGACCTTAGCTTACCGACTGAGTTTAAAATTGCTACTCTTGTGATTCAAATCTTACTCGTAAATACTTAAAGGCAGTGCCAAATATTTATACATGTACATTTGATGGTGGAGTTAGAATGTTCCAAACCGGTATGCATATATGACGAGAGTCATGAGTGTCGAAAAAGCTCTACATGTGTTGATCAGTTCCGACTCGCCGACGTAGTTAAAATAGGAAGATACAGTGATAAAGGAAATCTTTTACAAAACTATAACTTCTAGGAGTTATACTATCTATCTATCTTTTACAAAACTATAACTTCTAGGAGTTATAAACAGTACTTCTAGCAGTGATATTCATACATATGATTTCAGAACTGTTTGCTTTTGGAAATGAAAGTTTTGCGGTAAAGATTTCTTCTTAGCGATATGGGAGCTTCCCATGTGTTTCTCTAGATGTTTCAGTCAGTCAACTCAGTCTCATGTTTATTTATTTTGGAATAATATTATATCCTTTTTATTTTTTACATAAATAATATAAGTATTTTAAATAAAGTGTTATAGGAAAATCACAGACCTCACATATTTAAGATCTCTATCTGATAAGCAACCAAACCCGCTTACCGTATACATAGCTGTTATGACGTCAACAATCGAGTTTGTAGCTCCGAACAGTTCTATAGCAATTGTAGCGGTTTCATTTGCCTCCATAAATGAAACTCAACGCTTCGAAATCTTCCCTCATTAAAATCCGTTTAATTGCTCCGTTGCGAAACAAAGAAAATGATATTCAAATATTTAAATGTAGCGATTATTTTGTAGAAACAATTTCGTTTCAACTTAAGGCGTTAATGGGTTGGTTCATTTAAGAATTGGTTTTTAAATTGTTTATTTTATCTATTGATTTGATCAATTTGTTATCGTCCTATTTACAAAGATACAAATTGCTACGGCGATATAAAATTCTCACAAATATCTACGACTCTGATTTACTATTTATTTAGATACAAATTACTTGTGCTGTTATGTAAAATTCTCACAAATACCTACGACTCTGATTTATGCATTCATTATTTAGTCTGTTAAAGTTATCGTTATCAATACTTTTATTGTTATACTTCTCTCAGAATGGGAGAGGTCAAGGCTTTAAGATGTTTATTAGAATCTTTTGCTCAACACTGGAGCTAGTCTAGTATGCTTAACTCTCTTGGATCTGGTGCGTATTGCAATGGAATAAAAAAGCCCCTCCAGCCACAAGCCAATCGCATACATAGACACATTCAAATTGAAAGACAATTGAAACGAACATCGAAGTTTCTCAACGCAAGATATACACATTACTTGTCAATATTATCATAATCACTATCAATCCCTTCAATACGAGCTCGAGTACAATATGATTACAAGTACAAGTACAGGATCAAATCGAGCGAACATTGAACATTTTTATGTATTGTTCGTAAGAAAACAAAACTCCCATCTATACTATCAATCCGCTACAATGTTCAGACAATAAATATAGTGTTCCAAAGGAGAGTATAGCACAGCCGGAATAACCTACGTGTCGTGAACGTCCAACTGTTTTACCGAGAATAACATTCCACGTTGTAGAAACATTTCCGGCTGGAAATAGATTTAGTGGTAAATATTAAATTCTATCGTGCTTTACTGCAAATCACTAATACATGAGACACCGACTTAGTTAAGGAAGCTACAGGTACAACAACTTGCATATAACCAAGCGATTAAAGGGTTACAATAATAATATTTTTAATTTCGTTCGTTCAATTTTGTTCTTCAATATCTGTATGAACTATTCAAGACAAAAGTGAATAGGCACTGTCAAGGTAACAGCTACATTCTAGGCTGCATGTCGCCTTTAATCGATTAAGAATGCAATCAACTGCGAGCTTATTGCTCAAAAAATGTAATATGTAAAAGTATGGGAATTATTCATTTTTAAATAACGATGTTGCAAATATCCCATAGTATACACAGCTTATTGTTAGTCGAAACCGCCCAAGTCTGGTGGTAGAGCATGTAATATTTTAAGACCTATACGTGCTTTGCTCGCTTCCACTCATGACCTACCGCAAATTGAGATTTCCACCGTCGGTGGCCGACTAACCGCTGCACCCATGCACCGACACTGTTTACATAGGTATACGCTATATGCATGTGCATATTCACGTCCCGCGCCTATGCGCCGCGCTCCCGGCTTCCCCTTTCGTAAAATAGGGATGTCGAGTTCTATGCTTTTTAATGTGTTCGGGCTTAAGTATTAGGTATGAAAAATGCTGTGTTGCTGGTATTGGTTTTTCATATTTAAAAGAAATAAAAGTTTTGTCATATTACTGCTTAAAATCATAATAACCGTTGAATGGATGTTAAATATATGTATTCAAATGACTTAAAAATACCATTGAAATCACATATTGGAATTATTTGAAACGTCATTAATTAAGTAAAGAAATTAAAATATAATTAATGACTTGTTTAAGAAGACTTCTTCTTCATTAATTATATATTAATTTCTTTTGCGCTTAATATTTGCTTCTAAGGCGGCTGTATTAAATAACACCGCATATGTAGTTTAATCGTTGTAGGAATTTAAGAAACCTCTTAATATGTACTAAAATAAAAAGGATAAGCTACATTTATGTTATTGTCTAACACTTTATGAGATCATTATAATTTAGGTGCCAAGATACGTTTGAAGATAATACTAACCGCGCTTCAGCCGTGCGGAATATATTAGTGTACATACACATACGCGTGGGTACGATACCTACATACATGTTTGGTCCCTCTGTGTATAGAGTGAAGAACATTTACTCGTGTTATTTAGCACGGATATTTAATAAATGCACTAAGAATGTATTAAATATCCGAATTTATTATATAACTCAAAATTACATAAATTGTTCTATTCAATCGTTTAGAGAATTGCTTGAAGATATTTTTAAGGAAATTAAGTTTTTTTTATACAATTGTAAATAAAAATTTATTTTGTAGTTTTATAGCTTGACATGTATATTTATATTTCATTTATTTATCTGCCTATCCCGTAGAAAGAGCTCGCACGATATAATAATAATGTATGTAGAACCCTGTAATATATTTTATAGCGCGTAGCGTTGCATCTACAATGCTAGCTAGAGCTATGTGTTTGAGAACTAGCGCTCAACAGGGAGACAAGAAGGAGGGATGGGGGGATACCTGACCACGCACAACCTCCCACACCACCGACGTTCTATATTTAGCGATGCGTTTTATGGACGCATATTAAGCTATAAAACGTGATGCATTACCCGTTCTTGCGTGTCATAAATATAGTCCTTGGAAATAAAACTTTAACTGCAAACGAAACACGACTTGAATGATAGCCTGTAACAAACAGAAAAAAGCGGAAATTCTTATTCCGTATTATGCTTAGAATTTTTTAGTTCAATATAAAAATTTTATGTCACGCTTGTGCACAACGACAAGTGCAAGTAAAAGAAATATATCTTACCCATGTACATAATTATATGTACAATTGCGACATTTTTTATGTCTTTTATAATATATAATAACATATAGGTAATAACAAGTGCGCTTGTATAATTATATTACACACGTACAAAATTATAAGTACAAGGGTAACATAATTATTTTATGTCACACTTGCACATGAAATAAGTATATTGATTTATAATAATAAATACTATGGTTCTAAATATTACGATCAACGTTATAACTGGTACTCATTTGAGTGTTTATGATAGGGTGCCGCCTCTGCCAATCACAGGACGGACATACTTGACTTTCATTAAGCGCATAAACCGTATGATGAAAGAGCGTTTTGAATTAAGTATCACAATGTTACTCCAAGCAGAAGGAAATATGTTTTTGCGAGTTTTCTACTTCTATGCGTTAATTTCTCAATTTTGCACAATTTAAAATGCTTTCCAAAGCATATTGATATCGTAAAATCTTTCAAAAGCTTACCAGACCTAGCGTGATATAATAATAATAATAAAATTTAATATATTAATAATCAATATCGTTTTAGCGGAGAGAACTTCTTTAATATCTAAAAGCTTCCCCCCCCCCCATCGCATTGCCAAACAACTCGCACGTTACTAATAGGATTTAAAACTCACATTGGTTAAGCTGTGCTTAATATTGTGTAGAGAAGGGGAACTTTGATTATGTACTCCTATGTATATTCCGTGATATTTCTGAGCGTAATTTCATATATCGAATTGACATATAAAAATTAATGAGTGAGAGAATTTAACAATGTATGTAGAGTAGTTACTTCTATGTAGAGTTGCGCAGAGACGTAATATGAACTGGTTTCACTTAGAATGTGCATTATGAATTTATTGATGGTTGTATATCAATGGTAAGATAGTTTAGGGATGAATATATTTCTTAGAAATGTTATTATTTTTATATCGGCTCGCTAGGTCCCTACCGAGATAGGCAGAGAGCATTAAATGTCAAATACATTTTATATTCACAAACCTGTCTTGTGACTCCAAGTTTTTCTCACCGTGTAATAAATGCAGTCAACTTTTACTCTGATATTCAATACTGTTATTCACTACAGAATTAGGCGTAGGATGATATTTCATAGCCATAGCCTATGTATATAGTCAGTATTTTGCGTCCGTAAACTGTAAAAACATCGTATTTAAAACTCATTGCGTACCAATTCACGTGTTACTAACAGGGTTTAAAGCCAGTGCTAATGTTGAGAGCGCTATTTTAGAAAGTATAGGGTTGAGGAATCAAGTAGGAAACCTGACCGTGCACAACATATGAGTTTTGCCTTGAGGACCTAGATATTAAGTACTTTTTTCAAATTTTTGCGAATGCAAATGGATATCTGAATATAATTTCTGTATGTCCAGAGTGACGGCTATGGACAGAATCGCTTTCGGGTCGGTCCATGACCAGCTGTGTATTCAGACATAATGAAGGTAATAATTGTCACTTTCTTTCATTTGCTATTTTACTTCTATACTGCTTGTCGGCTGCCTCGTTGGACGTGTTAGTTGCAAGTGTGACTGCAAATGACGGCCCTGGATTAAATTCCCGGGTCGGGCACTACAAATTTTTTCTAATTTAGATTTTCTAGTAGCGGCTCGAAGTATGCAAATGTGCCGATGTGTGGTACTAAACTCACCACCTATTCCATAGTGGGGCGGAAAAGTAACTAGTGAAACGTGGGAGTGCTCTACATTTTCCTCTTCAGGGATTACAGGCGTGATGTTACGTCCATTACTTCTATTCAGTTTTCTTTAAATAATCGTACTGGCCGTTCCACTGAAGCGCCCGCGCCGGATACAACCGTGTCAGTTAAAATAGTCGCGACAGGATATTTATGTAAAACTAGCGCCGTCACAGCCCTGTTTCATAGAGCGCAGGGTGGGTATGGAGGGGAGCCCTGACCACGCACAACACAGCTCTTCCCGACGGCCTATATTTAGCGATGCATTTCGTACTAGCCGTTTGTTGTACGTACCGCGTTTCAACTCGACTCTGTTCAAATGCTCGCATTGAGACATAAATAAGACCGCATTCCGGGTAATTACTGCATCGAACGCTCACTGGACGATGTTTATAGCTCTAATGCACTGGGGAATGTTGCTATGAAGTTGTCGCGAACTTACAACTTTTATTTTATATAATGCTATAAGTTGTGTTTGGTTTAACTAAAGAATTCGAGTCAGGCGAAAGCTTTATTTATTTCTCAGCGGTTTTATATCAACAATAACATGTTAGACGTTGTAATACCGTTTGAGTATTATATATCTTACTGTAATAGAAAGTTTATTAATAAATGTTTGTTTCTTAAATCGTCACGCCAGGACAAGCACGGCGTAAGCAGAGACCTCCGAGTGCCGAATATCTTTATCTTTCCAAACATTGCATAACAGGTTTATATGAAAGGAAAACATTTTTATTAAAATTAATACAATACAGACAGAAAATAAAGTACCATTTTATTCGTATGAGTGACAGAAAAATTAACACTAGTCACAACTTGGGCCGAGCTATGGGAATATACACGCATATGGATGCATCCTTCCTCCGTGGACGTTGTGATCACAATATTTTATTATTTCCGGCGATAATGTATACACATGTGAGAACAAGACGGATTATGCACGTATCAACTTGGGAATTTACAAGCGTAAGCGGCGATTTTTGCATCGCCCTTTTAGCACGTTTTGTGATTAACTATGAGACTTAAGTTCTCTTATTTGAAATGGAACTTAAAACATTAAATTGTGAATTCAATCTTCTAGAAACAGCACGCAAACAAGAAACATACATATATATGTTTTATGGTGTGAAAATGAACTCGCATCATTCACGGTTAGGTACATCTGTGCCGCAGTGTGGCTGAAGTGACCGCCGACTTCGGCGGTTACGCGTGTGGGCGGTACCACAAACCCTAGTACCCCCCCTGACCCCCTCCCCATACCCTTCAACCTCACGAGCAGTTTGTAGCTCAACAAATACGATAGGCACAGTGAAATATGTATTGAAACGCTTGTGATATATTTGCCTTCATGTTTAGTTAAATGTTTATAACTTTGGGAATATCTTGCGGCGACATTTAAAAAAGCAATTGTTCAATTAATATTAAAGAAACTATATAATATGTGAATATATAAACTGGTGTAACGTGGGAGTGTTCTACATTCCTCTGCCTACCTCTTCGGGGATCACAGGCGTGATTTTACGTTTTACGTATAATACCTATGTATTGTGTTACTTAACGGGACGGAAAGACGGCGAAGTATGTTCGGAATGGATGATGCAGAAGTGAAAGCATCATTTTTCCAACAACAAGTTTCACTTGAATTAAGGTCCGAAGAAGAGAAATCGCTGCGAGGCGCTTCGTTGGATGACAAAGAAAAAGTTTTCCAAATACAGTATAAAAACGTGTGACGATACATCTGTATCGCATAAATCGATAATAGGAAGCCCTCCGACTAGTCCAGCAGTGCGTGCGGGCGACGTTACACACCCACCGCGGCCGCTGCATCGCGAGCTAAATATACAAGCCCCGCGTGTTCCCGCTTGCGCCGCGCCGAACGTAACTTATGTCGCAATAGCAACGTCCACAATTGCTTGCGCGGAGAAAATAACCGGTTTCAAACGGCGCTCGATCGAAACGCGACCTAGCTAGCGCGGGCTTGGGTCGATATTTGGGTAGCGTGAGTGACGGAAGGAGGCCGTTTCGGAGCGGAGCGGCCGCGGTAATAACACAGCTAGGTGCATTCTCGCTGCAATTTCGCTCTCGGTCGGGCTGTGTGTTTGTGGCGCGCTGAAGATCAGGGCTAACGATCGGCGCGGGCGGCCGTCTCGCTCGCACGCCCGCCGCTCGGCCGCGTCGCGCAAAAGAAACGCAACAACTTTATCTGACAGCGAGGCGACGCGACGCCGGGAGAGGCTTTTGTGCGTTTTCCATGTTTATGATTATAGCAGAGC
The DNA here is from genome assembly GCA_018246595.1 of Mimoniades nurscia nurscia. NCBI lineage: Eukaryota > Metazoa > Arthropoda > Insecta > Lepidoptera > Hesperiidae > Mimoniades > Mimoniades nurscia. Next base: position 7,053 of record DWFO01001821.1, on the reverse strand, counting down.
ACGTACAAGGAGTCTTTTGAACGCGCGCTGCGAGCAACAGAATTCTGCTACGTTTTTGTTTCACTGCTTGTTTTTATCGAATGATGTTGTTAGAATATGCGTACGTAGCGTGCAGTATTGTGGGTTGGCAATGGCTATCACATATGTATGTAATCGTTACCAGTATTAAGTATGATCATAAAATATAAACCTCAAATACAAAATTGAACACATCAAGTAACAGTAACATCAGGCCTGTAATCCCCGAAGAGATAGGCAGAGGAATGTAGAATACTCCCACGTTCCACCAGTTACTTTTACGTCCCACTATGGAATAGGTGGTGAGCCTATTGCCATACACTTACCATACACATTACTACTACTACTAAAAAATCTAAATTAGAAAATTTTAGTAGTTCTCGACCCGGGAATCGAACTCAGGACCTCCCGTTCGGCAGTCGCATTGCAACCAACACGACCAACGAGGCAGTTAAATAAAACGAACAATTAAATTAAAAAGAGAAATAATTTAATTAACACCCACACAATCGAATAGCTAGACATCGTACGAGTACATAACAGGATGAATGAATGACTCGGAAATAACCGCTGTATATACAACATATATGTATGTACATAAGTGTGTGAGCGTTAAATAACATACGGGCACGAGTACGAATGATGCGTTCCAAGGTCGCGATCCAACGCCACTTGGTTCATGCGTCCCTAGTGCATGTTGATGAACTCCAGGACGATTTCTAGGAACTATACCTATATAAGATTACAACTATATATCATGTAGCCATCTCTGCATACTTCGTTAGGCCTCTAGCGTGATGATATAATAACAATACAGCTTGTATTATTTTCTCTAATCACTCCTTCTAATTTCTTATAAATTTTAGCCTCATTTGTTTGATTCCAGCATATCTATAATTATAATTATTTATTCCTCATATATGTATATACATATATATATTTAATTCATTTAAACGTAACATATTTGACTACACAACTTGTATAAGACAATTTTGGATCAATTTGAGGCATAGAAAGAATGTGAAAGTTTTGTGCAGCTATGAATCTAGTGGAAGCTTTATATAACTGTTAAATGATAGTGTTAAATGATAATGTTAAATGATAATGAATCTGTTTAATGATAGTGTACAATCGTAGGCTACCTTAGACTCTGCAGTAACAAAAGAAGTTACGTTATAGGTAGCACACGAGTACAAGACGCACAGTAGCTACATACATATATTCAAACCCTAATCGAACAATGAAAAATGACAATAAATAAAAAACTCAATTATAGATTATGGGTGATGTAATCAATTAGTGTGTGAGATAATAACAAAAAAAAGAGACATGAAAGAAAAAGTGGAATATGACTTAGAATTCATGAAACTACATAATAATTCAGTATAATTAAAATATTGAACTAGAAAAATGTATTGTATGTAATTACCATACTCTACGTACTCCATTTTCTATCTTTCCTTCAAGATAATGTAAAGACCAACAATTTTCATTTACATTAAGCAAATAAAATTATCATTTTTACTTAATATTCTATCAGCATTAATAAATAGCGACACATACATATCTTCACTTCCGGTCCTTTAGGGGGTAGACAAAATATGTGTATCACTAAAAATTCAATGTGAACTAATTTAATGTGCTTGATATTACATATTTGAGTGAGCATGTAGTGAATAAGTTTATAACATTGATAACGACAAAAAAAACTGCACAGATAAAACACACTATCAGTGGAAATGAAGTTCACTGAACTCTGAAAACCGCGGCAATCATGAATTAGGTAAGCTTATACATAGTACTAGCTGACAGTATTAATTTACAGGATCATTTTGTTATATATCAAGTATTTATAATGATATCCCCAAGCCAAGTAATTTAGGGGGAAAGCAGGAAATAATGAGTGTCAAATATCTTTATTCTAGCAAACAAAGTGCGTCTTTTACATTCTACATCAAATATATAACATTGCAGATATATTTTTAAAACACTTACCAATTGCCTACATATATAATAACTAGATATATGTGGGTAATTACTAAATACCTATGTTAAGTGTATCGATAACTTTACATGAGCATCCGTTAAGAGGGCAAGCAAGTCAAATTAAACATCGGCTACTATTTGAATTACATGCGAATTACAGCGGTAGTATCGTAACGTGGTACGTGTACTATATTTACTTGGAGGCACGTGTTTCGGGCTGAATGGGCCGCGGGCCTTGCCCTTGAACCCGGACCGCCGCACGCACCGCCCGCCCAAACGGCCGGCCGCGCCTCTCAGCGCCCGCCCGCGGCTCCCCCGCACTGATCAATACACTTCCGGCGTTAGAATCTAACTCTAGGTTCAGATTCCGATAATCTGTACGTAAAAAGAAATATAGCAGCGTCTTTCCTCCTAAAAATAAGCTTATCTGTATCGTAGCGGCATTCCTGGTAAGACACAAAAAAGTACTCTACTGACATATTAAAAACGATGTTTTACTCTTTTAATTTGATCGAAATTGAACAACAACGACCGTCTCGATAGTCAGGTGTATGCAAGCGAGACAGTATTCGAGAGGGTTGGATGGAACGCTGGGTTCAAACCTGGGTTGGAAATTACTGGACTTATGTAACTTAGAATTTCTAGTCAAACATTCTAGTAGGGGCTCGGAGTCGGTATGTGTACCCGTTGTATGGCAATAGGCTCAGTATTCTATGGTGGAATGTGAACGTGACTGGTGTAACGTAGGGGTGTACTACACTCCTCTGCCTACCTCTTCGGGATTAGAGGCGTGATGTTACGTTTCAACATAGAACCTCACACTCTGTAGATAATTGTATGTATACACCGGTGCCATATAGATTTAATAAATTAATATGTTTTGTCGTCCTACAATTGACATTTGTAATTGTATAATAAATAAGTTATTGATTGTTCATTGGCACAATATTATTGAAACAACTAAATGTCAATTTAATTATACAAGAATTTACCTTAGAAATGTAGAGTGATAACTTTATAGCTCTACCTACGCTCATTTGCAATCGTTAGCGTGAATTTATTAAATGCATAAAGTTTGCAATATGTTAATTCCGAAGAGTATAAGCTTCCCTGAAGGCCGTTGATATTCAGTTTAGAAGTGTATTAACTAGTAAAAATATCTGGTAATCCGCACTCGGCGAGCGTGGTAGACTAAGCCCTTAACCTTTCTCATTTCTGTGAGGGCACCCATGGGGAGATGATGATGATAAATTCCTGATGCAATCTAAAGCTTTTGGTAATTTGCAGCTAGCGGTCACATATCCAATAACTGTCCGCGCTCAGGGTTGCTTAACCTTAGAGATAGATCGATTGCGGTTAGTAACCGCGTTAGAGCTAAACACGGTTCGATACAAAATGCAGGCCACGAATAAATTGTAAATTCAGTTCGTTTCAAGTTAATTACGTATAAATTGTAAATTAACGCACGGCGTATTCAACTGTTACAAAAGTTTTAAATAATGAATGATATAAATACAATTTTGATGTAAAAAACATCAAATATCCATCTTCCTTTATGTTCAGTTTCTCACGACTATTATAATCGAGTACATTATCTTTATTAATGAATATAAAAAAGGAAAACTATTTCCGCTGTTACAAAGAGACGTATTATAATTTATAACACAGACTGTCACGCAAAACCATCGGCTTGTACGAGTATGTGTGGGTGTGTATAGCCCATGCGAGCGTACAGTGACCAGTTGGTCGCTTACATAAATAGCTAGTAACGTGTTTATTTCACCATATTGCATACATTGCTCATTTATAAGTAGGAGTATAACACGACAACAGAATAAACGGAGCGATGTTTGTTTAACTTCCAATGGTTTCGATTAAGGCCCCCGTGCATGTTACGTAATAGGGGTCGTCCGATCAATAGTTTGCTGTCTACACTATTCAGTTGCTAAGACGGTTCTTACACGTGCCCGAGCCACTTCCGATGGTCATTCAAGCCAATTTTGTATGCAGTCCCAAATCTATTACAAGTAATATGACTACCTCATCTTATAGGCCGTCTAATTTATTCACGATCGTTGCACGACCATATTTTTTTTACACAATTTACTCGTCAGTTTTAATTCATGCAATGTTTTAAAGTTCTTGTCGTGTTTAACTGTAGTATTATATGAGAATATTTTGGATTTGCCTTAAACGGTATGCATGTTATGCGGTAAGCATGTGGTAATGATCTCATATAAAAACTACTATAGAAACGCTAGAGTTTTTAATTACAAAACATGCAGAAAATGTCAAAGGAGACCTTCAATGTAACTGTAATAAATATAAGTATTTAGTAGTCGGTATCCAACAAATAATCGTGTTCAATTCTTAAGATAAACTGTGTCTATGTGATTGCGTAGAAAAGTGAAAGGCTGCTATTAATATTCACAATTTTATTCTCAAACTGTTCATGCAGTTACTTGTTATAAATTTTCTGTTATATTGTGAAATTACTAATACATTTTTGTTTCATACAATAATCCTGTTGGTCAAACATCCTTGATTCTGCAAATGAAACTATTTTGTTAACACTTTGTAATAACTGTTTTTGTTGACTTGTTGCAAATTAATAAGATTACATTGTGACTTTAAGTACTTTAACTTTGAGATTTTTCGAATAATTTATTTGTTACAGAATTTTATTTGTCGAATTTACTTTTCGATATTAGTTTCGTGACCAGAATAGTACATAATAATGATAATATTCATTTGCAACTGACACTTTTTATAGACATTTTATACTTTACGCAGGTAGGCATTTTATACTTTAGGCAGCTTTAAGTAGGTAGGTACCTACAGAAATAGTAGGTACACCATCTATTTCCAAAACCATGATGTACTTGTGTATTTGGAAATACAAACATTTTTTATATGTGAAATTTGCATTTATTACTTGAAAAATATTATGTATTGAAAGTTATGAATATCAGTAATATTGATGCACGTGAAATTTACAAATATTGCTAATAACAATTTTATTGAAGCGAACGCGCATAATTTCACAGCAGTAATAGATGCGTTTCAACTTGGCCCTGAAGTCGAGACGCAACGTGTTTGTACTCGACCCAATACATTCAAGCCACAAGATCTTATTATTCAAATAAGTCGCATAGCAACCGGGGTCTGGTAGATTAATAAGTCATAACCTAAAATCACCTTGGCCGGTTTTCACATCTATTGCCGCTCCGACGGGTAAGTAGGCCATCCAAGCTCGGCTCCATTGCCCATTGTCATGCGCTTGCGCAATGTAACGTATCTAGTTCGTTAATCACGCTTTTATGGGCAAAGGTTAGGCAGGCGGCACATAATTAGATGTGATTTTGAGGTTTGACATTTAACTATTCAATAACATGTTTGCCAGAATTCTTAATTCTATAGCCCTTCACAAATATTGGAGTGGTAAATGAAGACGAAGTATTTCCAGTACGTCCTTAAAAATATCTAGATTTGTTTGGCACAGTGTTCGCTGCCTACCCCGTAAGGAATCCAGCTCAATGATATAATAATAATAAACTTAATATATTTTACACGTAGCTAGCAAACGGGGCGCCAATAATCAATAGGATCAAACTACTAAATCCAATTAATCGGGGCCGTTGCTTCACAATCTATTGAACTATTCACCCTCTGTAATGGCGGCTTTTGTTATTGTTATTTTTAATGTATAACCCAGAAATGTTCTTCTATCAGTATACAAATGTACATAAATATATGTAACTATATGCATTCATGTAACTTTTGTGACAATTATTTTTATATAGGAATTTATGTAATTTAGTTTAAACGATATACCTGCTGTCTTCATGAATACCTACAACTCTACTGTCTTTTTACTGAATATATTAATATCTCTCAGCAGTTTTGTATGGCGTTGTAGGAATATTATAAATGATGATGACCATAATTATCACAATTGGCACGGAAAGATGGTATTGTCATGTTAGTGCGCGGTGTCTGAATACAAAAAAAAAATATTAAGTGCAAATTTAATTAAGCTATTATCGAAAGCAAACGTATTTGTCAGAAATACGTGTTTGTTGCATCTAGAACTCTCGAATCTACTTTTACTTTTATCTAGTAAAACCACTCAGCCTTTCTACTCTCTAGTATGATCAGTATAAATTAAAATTATCAATGTAATTTTACCGGATGTGTAAAGAAAATACACTATACGAACTACAGGAATAAAGTAATATTAAATATAAATAATACATATTGTAAAGCGAATACCGCAGTGTTAGTAGATTAGTTGTTTGTCCCTGTAAGTTTGCCTTTTATCCCGGGTTTAAATCGCGAAATTGTGCGTTTTAAGATTAAATATCGCGAGGGAACTTGTACACCTTAAAGTTATCCGAATAAAATGTTTTCTACGGCGTTTGAAGGCTAGCAACCCGCACTCGGCACCCGAATACATTAGACGTTAAAAATGTCCAATAAAAGGGAATTAACTATAATTGCCAGCAAAATTAATATTAAACTTTTTAAATATAAATATTCTGAAAGTATAAAACAGTAATCCCCAAAAAAGAAATATTTGACTTATTAAATATTAAAAATATAAACTGTAAAACTCATAAACCGTAATCGCTTCCGAAACCACCATATGATGGGTAACTAAAAACTGCAGTGAACCGCGGTTCGTCCACACCCACACTTGAGTTAGTGGCGGGCGACAAGGCATCAAAAAAAATATGGGACAAAGATCCTTAAGTGCAACGCCCTAAAAGATATCTTGTCCAGGTATCGAATTAATCGAATTCGACATTTCGGCTCTCACCGCACACACACACGCAATCCTGTTCGTGGAATATGCGGACAAGTGCAGGAATGTCGGCGAAATGTTTGGCGGCGAGGTCAACGACCGTAATGATAAGACACCCGTTTAGGGGTGGGGGAAATCTGTATTCATTAAATTATAGCTGGGTTACTGGCTGACTGCCTCGTTGGTCGTGTTGGTTGCGAGTGCGACTGCCGAACGGGAGGTCCTGGGTTCGATTCCCGGGTCGG
>DWFO01001820.1:0-14896 GCA_018246595.1 Mimoniades nurscia nurscia | reverse complement strand
AAAATTTTTAGTAGTGCTCGACCCGGGAATCGAACCCAGGACCTCCCGTTCGGCAGTCGCACTTGCAACCAACTCGATTTAGCTCTAATTATGATACTGAGGTAAATCACTTCAAACCAAATGCCAATTTGAGTAAGCGTAATATGAATATCTACCTAAGTATACCTCTACGTAACTCTCACACCATTACAGATAGCTTCCTTGGACGACATAGTGCAAAAATCTGATTTAAATATAGTCGCTACATATAAGCGAGCTGACATTGTCGCGTTGCGCGTTTCTTTGACCTTAAATACGTACGAAAATAAAAAACAAGTGCTAAAAAAATTATCAAATACGAAAAGGTTGAAGTGTTGCTTAATGTTTTTTTGTAACATCAAATTGCGATGTTTTTAAAATAATATGGATGTTTATTGTTTTTTTTTATTTGAAGTATTGAATATTGAAAATAGTGTGTGAGCTGTCGAATATCTGATGTAGATTATATTTAAAATGGTGTAACCGTAATGTGAAGTTTGAATTGTAAATATGTAGAATTGGAATGTATTTAATAATAGTAATAATAATAACAACAAAGTACTAACTTTAATCGAAATGGACATTACAGTTTGTAATAACAATTAGTTAATAACGGTATCTTTGATTTAAGCTGCCGAAAATATTGCTTTGAGCTGTATTAATAAAGAATAAGTAAGAAATTATATTCCCACTTTATGTTTGCATCAACGAAATTTATATTTGTCTTTGAAGCAGTACATAATATTTTCGCATTGCCGCCTTAATTCTAAGTGTAGCCAACGTATCCTTTCTTGACACTTTTAGATTTAACCTAAAAGGTTACTAACCGGATGTACTTTAAATATGTGATTGTGTTACGAGTAATTATTGGGGGTCGATAGCGTAATAACATAAAACTATTAAAACAGGTGCCAAATATTTAAACATAACATTCTTTATCAACACCGAGAACATTATCATTCCTATATTTTTTGCGGCGCACTTTGCTGTTGTTTACATTTAAAAATAACTTCCATTCTGCAGATCTGTCCGTTTAAAAAATGTTTTCGACGATTTAAATTCAGAATGTTTCGTGAGTTTTAAAATATTAGCGAATATTAGCGAAAAAGTTGGTGTGAGTAGTTTGAAACTACTTTACATTGCTACCGTATGAAATAATCTAGCTCTACACATATTTATATTATGACCAACCATGGGATAGGTGACCATAGGATAGGTGAAACATTATAGGTGTATATAATTTTTCATTTAAATACTCAGTATGAATCACTCAATACCAACCTATTACCGTAGCCAGGTCCAGAGTCCGTTTAAGATATGAGCATGTTGATGATTTGGTGAATGTAAAATTGGCAAAATGAATTTATCGGTACCGTACTCTTTAAAAACCCAGAATCGCTGCTTTATGGTATGGTACATAAGCGAGACAAATTGATTACCCTGTATCTTAGTACCCATGAGATGTGTTTTAGTAAGTAATAATGTTAAAGGTGGGGTAATGTTACTTAGTGTTATATTTAAATTATTTTTATGTACTTGAGTAACTGCATGAACAATATACATATAGAGTAATTAACAGAAGAGCATTAACGATAAATGTAGAGTTTAATATTTGATTTCAAACCAAATCCACTAAACGATCAAACGCTTTAGAACGAAACGAACATTTCGATTTGAAATAAAACTGTTTTTATTAAATTGCAAAAGCAAAAGATTCTCTTCACATGCTTCATCAAGCTTCTAAAAACACATTCTCTATTCTGTTATGAAATCGAACATAAGACATAATCGTTGGAAAAGATTTTATAAACATTTTGAGTAAATTTCTTTGAAATTATCACAGTGGTAAATCGTACCTACATGCCAAGGAAATAAGTTTCTGAACTCAAGTATGCTCAAAGCATATTAAATAGGGCTTGTTCAGCTTAGGCTAAAATGTTCAGTTGGGTTTATAAAGAAAATTTATGCCTAGGAATCACCTGTGTAATTCCTGATATTTGACATTTGGTGCTCTCTGTCTACACTGTGAGGAACCTGGCGTGAAGAAATGTAGGTGTATGTAATTCCTGAGAGCCACATAATCGCAATTATTTAGATATCCACACTAAAGAAATTGAGGTTTATATCCCCTTTTTATTTATTCATAACACAGTATTTCTTAGCACTTTTCAAACTTCACATAGCGGTGACTTTGAAACTGTTTATAAACTATGGTAAAATTAGTATTAAAAATAAAATCGAAGTCAACGTAAATTGATGGAAATTGTATAGCTTCAGAAAGATAGGTGTTACGTTCGATAGGGAACTTTTATATTATGGCGGAGAAGAAAACAGAAGCAATTTACAATAAGGAGTACTCAAGGATCAGAAGATTCACGAAGGATCTAGCTACGCGACAGTTTTCTGTATGTTCACGATTTTATGTACCTATATTTGTACTCGTTTTGATTCTAATATATTTCTTTCAAAATGTAACATCCAGTAAAAGTTGATTGAACGTAACTGAAATTTTATAATAAATCGTTTTATAAGAAATTTTATAAGAAAACTGAAATTTTATAAAATATCGTTGAACTGAAATTTTATAAGAAATCGGTTTTTAAGATGTGCTGCACCAGAAAATTGATATCCTTTATATTAAAATAGCCACAATTATCGAAATGCTTGCCAAGTTTTTCTTATCGTGAATCATTTTATTATATTACTATATACTGAATTTACTTTTAATGAAAATTGTAATACAAATAGTAATTTTGTAACATTAATTTTAACATTTTTGTTCGCAGTCCGAATACGGCCTTACGGAAGAACAAGTGGCAGGTATGTATTTTTATGTAGCATATTATAATTCCAGATATTCAAAATATTGTAGTAAATAATCAAACAGACGTTATATTTTGTATACAACTGTATATAAATCAGCGAAATCATCGCTAAGAAACAATGAAAAAAAATTCGCACCAAAGATTGCTTAAGTAAAGTTTAGTTTCGTAAAAGCAATTTCTAATTCTAAATTCAAACGTTACCGGGTACAAGGCTGCGTTCTGCTGCGCTGGCAAAATAATGTCACGTTCTCAACAAAACATAAAACGTGCTTACAAAGATAATCAAATATTATTTTTACGTTTTTATTGCAAGAATATGTATTTGAACTTATGTAAACAATGTAATTTCATTCACATAATAATTTCATATTCACATAACGTTTAAAATGTTGCGCACATACATACATAGGCGGAAACACGGTATAATCCAACCACTAACGCCTGTACAAGGGAGGTATTCATAACCTTGGAACAGTCGTCCTAATTTAACATTTGTTTTTTTATTATTTGTTGTTGCAAAACGTTTAAGACCATTACCTAACTTCACATTTTTTTTCTTATACTCTGAGGTACAAGGTGTACTCAATGCCTAATGACAATCTCCCTCAAACGACCCACGACAGTTTTTCTCATGTATCAAGTGAGATCAAAAATTTTGTCAGTTTAACATTATTTTGTAAATGCAACTCTTAGGAAATTTTATTTTACCGATACGGTATTATGAAGTGACAATTTAGTTGTGGATTCGTATTGCATGTTTTTAAAAGGTACGCCTCTTGTTACATCCGTTTTATAACAACGAAACCGGACCTTACATTGTCCGTATATGTCGCTGCACCCGGCATTTTTTTTGCATCACGACTCAGCAATTATGTCATACAAAGATTTTAGATTGGCTTTTAGTACGTCCAAATTCGGAAAGTCATAAACTTCACTCTGATGTATAATAATATTAAAATAGCTGTAGTTTTACATTAAACAAGTCCTGTTCTCAGAGCGATTGCATATCATTTATTAACGCAGGTAACTGTAGTAAAAATCACAGATGGGCGTAACGTGTACCTACTGCGCTATCACAAAACTGCTAACATTTAAGGCGATGGAAGTGTACGAATTCAAGCAAAGTTTTCATTTAACGAGTCAATTCATACTTAATATTAATTAATATAGTGTACGACAAACTTGCAGAGCTAAATGTACGGTGTAGTAAGATAGATAAAATTAAATCGGGAATTGAAAAGATTAAGTGATGTTAATTTATTAATTCTGCAGAATTCAAAGAGGCTTTCATGCTGTTCGACAAGGATGAAGATGGTACGATCACGATGGCGGAGCTCGGCGTCGTTATGCGCTCCCTCGGACAAAGACCTTCAGGTGAGCTGGCCGAAGATGTACTCGTACGAACGACAGAACGATGAACGATGAACGATGTAAATGAAAAAAGTGCTGATTCCGAATTGAATAAATTAATTGGAGATTTATTATTTGAACAAACAAACATTACGACGTAAACATTTTACGTCGATGCTCAGGGTACAGATATCCAATGTTATGCTATGTTCGGTTCAAATAGAAATGTCATCTTCACCCTGCAAAAACTGCTATTTAAGCGACTATCGCTATGTTTACTGTCAACTGTTTTAATACTCTTGTTACATACATTTCTTAATATAATTTCTTAAACCATTCTTAGATTTCGAAGAACCTCCCTTACCTAGAGTCCAGTTCTGTTTTACTTCAATTTATTAACCAGTTATTAATTGGTCTCAAGATTATGTGATACTACAACTCACAAACCTAATGTGACATTTTATTGTCTAAGTACAAGGTTTACAGAGATGTTTGTCATATTCCAGTGCACGTATTGTGTCAATTAATTGATGTACAAATAATGAAGAAAAATAATCCATACATTACAAATAATTATAATAACACCGATCCCATTTTTTTAGCTCTACCTCTTCCGTTTAAAATAAATTAAATACTTGATGATTTACAACATATTTTCTACAGAAATACATTCTTATTATTATTGCAATGAAAATTGATGTGCAACCCGTTTACTAGATGGCGCTGTTCTTTGAACTTGGTTTGATTTATAATCACATCCGAAATCTGTGCAAAATAACACATATGTACGTGAGAAAGATTAATAATTGAAATTTCTTTAAAAAGGAAAACAAAAATTATATTGAATTGAAAAATATTTGTACAAAACGAATTAGTGATCTTAACTAAGGCCCCGGCGAGATTCGAACTCACGATCTCCTGTTTACTAGACAGGCGCTTTAACCAACTAAGCCACGGCGCCAACAACCAACAATACGAAATTGTGATATCAAATAAAATAAACCATGCAGATGCAGTTCGATACAATATATTTTGTACTTGTGTAGTGAATTGTAATGTAATGTGTTATTATATCTATCAACGAATAAAGATAAATTTCAATTTAAACGTTCAGTAAAAAGCACTGTATCGTATCACGAAGTGATTTATATGATTAAAAATTGTTTAACACCAAATCCCGAATATTTAAAAATACCTTCTAAGTGTTTTTAAATTTATCCCATTAGTGGTCGGGAGTTTGTGGAATAAGTGTACACCGGGCGCGAGCCGCAAATCGAAACGGTTCCCGCAAGTATTCATTTATTCATCCGTATTCAACCCGTTATCCTCATACATTATTGAATACATTCCATTAGCGGTATATAGAGGGCAGATCTATTTCCTTCGGAACATATTACTGATTTACATTTATAAAGCTTCAGTGACACAAGTTGGGCATTTATTATTGCAAAGGGCGTCATTTTCATCATTATTATCGATCCCTTTAGGTATTTTACCATTGTTGGGCGTCCAAGGCACTACCACCACAAATGAACAGTAAAATTTCACATGCCCTTTACAATAAGTATATTGCGAAATATGTATATAATCATTTTTATGATATAACTTTGAGATTTTCTATCGATTTGCTTTGTTATCAATACAGTGCAAGTCCAAAACCAGTTCCGTTATCACCCACGTATACGATCTTACCTATTTGAACTACATATTTGTCTTATTTATATTCTACGTAGTTCTTCAAATGATCGTCTAAAAAATACACCTATCTACTGTTTGTTTTATACTCGGTCACGCGAACCGACTGGAGTCAATAATAATTTAAAAATTATCGTTTATAAGTAATAGTAAAATAACTGTTGCTCCAGATTTTAGTTTTATAGGTAACAACTTTTACTTTTAGCGTTCACTATAATTTTAATAGAAAATAATAGACAGTTCTTTTACCTTCGTAAGCATCGATTGTCATGTACAGTCAAGAAAAACGAGAACATTCTAATTTGTAAAAATTCTTGTTCTAATTTGAAATAATTGACATTAAAATCGCAATTACCTACCATTCCATTGACAATTAACACGATTTTTGCCGTTTCGTTGTCCCTTAAAAAGAACAAAACACATTCATATTATTGTTATAAATGGAAAATTTCACGTCAACACCGCTGAACCGAATTCGTAGAAAATTTGTATGATGTTACCTTCTCCTCGATACAATACATATCGTTTACGATGGCAACGTATGTACAATGGCACCTTTATAAATTTACCTACTGTTTTTGTTGGAATTTTGGAAGATCTAGTATAGGCGTTACACACATAAGATGTAATAACATTTACCTATAGGTACAACGTAGACGAATTTTATGTTTTTAATGAGAAGTATCCCATTACAAGTAGCAATGCGTGAATTAATCAGTAATTGAATTTTAAATTAAGTGTTCTTAGAAGAAAATTAATACATTTATATTGGTTAATTAGATATCTGATTATTACGTGCCAACAATTTTATATTAAGGGGAAAACTTATCAGCAGATGTGTCGTGGTCCATTTTTTCATACGATGACCCAATTTAGTAAGAATATCTTTGTATACGACACCGGCACCGGTAGAATTTATGTGAGCAATGCAATTTATCTTTCTTTATTTTTGGGAAGATTTAATGGATGCGATGGGTACAGGTGAATACGGATATTACTATGCGGTATTGAGGTCACACGCCTTTTTTAAGGGTTTATCCTCTCGTATTTAGTTACAAGCGAGATTTGTAGCTCCGAGCGATATATTTATTTCCCGCTGTGGATCTTTCCCCTTCACAAGTAGGGTAGAAATCGTGGACAAAGTTTGTCCAGTTCTGAACGACGGAAATAAGATTAAGCTAACTCAAGTTTTTAAACGCATTATACTCAGAACACAGTATTATTGGTTTTGTCCTTCATAGTCAGGATACGATTCTTTACTTAAAGATGACATAACATTTCAATGTACACATTATATTATTTATAGATGAATATAGTAAATGTATCATTAATATATGCAATACATATACCTATATGTATTTTTTGATTGATGTATTGTGATTAGGAGACAACATTGGAACATCAAAAGATCTACCTACCATTTTACCAGTCTTAAATAAAAACTATTTGACATTGTAAAAGTAACGTTCAATGTGATCTCGCATTACAGAGACCGAGCTCCGCGATATGGTGAAGGAAGTAGACCAAGATGGAAACGGCACCATCGAGTTCAATGAGTTCCTCCAAATGATGTCCAAGAAGATGCGCGGGGCTGATGGAGAGGACGAGCTTAGGGAGGCATTCAGGTAAACAAAACTTTGTGATACAAAAAAATAAATATTAAAAAATTCCCTAAATGTCCGAGATTTTAAGCGAAAATTTCATTTCGAAATAGTACCTACTATAATTATATTGGTTATTTTTAAACCTAAAATGGCAGTTCACATTCTATTGTACAAAAAGTGTTGTAATGAATCAATTTTGAATAAATGATATTTGAATTTGAATTATTTTCATTCCATCTCATCCGTATTTTAACAATTATCAAAGGTATTCTAGCGGTCATATCCGGCCACGCAGTGGTTGACTTACTGTCATTTGCATATCCCGGCGTAGAGCACTTAGCTCAGAGTCGCTGCGGAAACGTTTGGTAACAGAACTATTTTATTCCTTATAACTACGTATCTTATTACAATTTTGAAGTCCGTCAATGGAATAATGAATTTAAACATCATTCTGAATCCTCGCGAGTCTGTGACCAATATAACAGAAAAAAATCTAGCTAATTCCAAATACACCGTTATTAACAAGTATTTCAAGCAGACGAAATCCAAAAGAACTGAAACTAATAATGCAGTCCACGGCAGCATTACATCACATGAAAAAAATTTGACAGCTAAGTGAATAAATAATAATTTCAGGGTATTTGATAAGAACAACGATGGCCTGATATCGTCCGTGGAGTTGCGCCATGTCATGACCAATCTGGGGGAGAGACTGAGCGAAGAGGAGGTCGACGACATGATCCGCG
This sequence comes from Mimoniades nurscia nurscia, assembly GCA_018246595.1. NCBI lineage: Eukaryota > Metazoa > Arthropoda > Insecta > Lepidoptera > Hesperiidae > Mimoniades > Mimoniades nurscia. Next base: position 6,658 of record DWFO01001820.1, on the reverse strand, counting down.
AAGCCGACCTCAATGGTGACGGGATGGTTAATTACGATGGTCTGTACACACCTTTATTCGCGTAAACCTTTACCAAGGCGATAGGTGAGAGGAGCCAAAAGGTACACGACATTTTATGGGTTGGGTTAGATTTCTGGAAAATTACTTCTGTGATGACTTTCTACCCCGTAAGGGACCAGGCGTGTTGCTATAATAACAATTATAGTTGTATATATTATTATAGTAAATAAAATTATAATGTTCCTATATTAATAATATAGGTACTAGATTTGAAAAACGCTGGCACAATTATGTTAAAAAACTTTTGAATAAACGAATTATTAAGAACATTTTCATAAAATGCCACACTTTCGGATTACACGACGAACTGTCTTGTGTATTCCTACATGATACATTTATTATACCTACATACGTAACATCACGCTAGTATTACCCGAAAAAGGTAAGCAAAAAAGAGTCATATAGTTGAACGTTTCAACAGGTAGGTATGTTATATATATCCCATTGAACAGAGGGTGAATTTATTGTCAATACAATGATAGTATGATAATCATCGTTATCCTCTATCAATTCACTGTTGGACATAAATATACCCCACTAAGCGCCATCGTGAACTGCCCTCGTCATGCCGCATCCGGCTTCTGCTTGCTTGATTCATTGTAGGTATACATATTAATCACATTTTCATATTTCAGAGTTCGTGACAATATTGACGTCGAAAAACTAGTATGCACAGCAACCGCCGATGAGAGATCCGAGCCCGCCGCGAGCGAGCGCGTGTCCGCACGCGGACTTGTTCGAATTGGGGGGAAAAGAAACTCTCATATAAGTTGCACCGAAACAATTGTAACCGTGTGTTATAACGGGAACGCAACTTAACGTGTATTATCGGCAACGCGTAACGTTTACACTTAACAGTTATTTATAGCGCGCGCTTTATGGCAGTGTATACGTACCTTAACGATAGACCGTGTGTGGACTCCACCTCTATGCTACGTGTGGTTTTTTTTTTCTCGACAAACAACGGACGCAACAGCCAGTGGCGTTCAATGAATACTCCCGAAAATGTTCGGTGTGTTTACAGTAAGGTGTTTGAAAAATGTTTATACATACACACATGTATATATGTGTGAATATGAATATACCTAATAATGTAATAACAAAACAGATAATCATGTCGATTGCGTGGTTTAATTGAACAACTTACGCGTATGTTTCCGCTGTTCAGATTATAAAGAGAGTAATTGTATAATAGTCATAATGTTACAAGCGTGAAACGTATGCAAAAGTTTTGTTTGTGGATAAGATATAGTTGGCGCGGTTCAGTAGATACTGCATTCATGTTTCCGTTATCTCAATATAATTTTTTTGGGTCTATTTTATGTCAGCAGAAACTAAGAGCTGTTAACAAGCGGGCCGAAATATGAAATTGCCCGTAAAAATTCGATGCTATCGACAAAGGGTTAGAAAACTTTTCCGTGGAGCAAATGCGACCAGAGTTGCTTAATTTTACATATAATCTACAATCTACAACTACACGAGAGCCAAATGTAGTTTTATTTTTAACTGTTCATACCAAAGAGTATTTTAATATATAAAAATTCTAATACCCCGCTTGACAGTTCGTTACATTTTGTTACGTATAGTTACATAGCTGTTCCGATAGATGTCACTTTCAAGAGATTAAAATTTTATTCCAATTTATCCAAGTATCAACTGAACTCTGTCATAAAATGTAAACTATAATAGTTTTCGCGTATATGTAAAGACGCGTGACAAAATTATACTTCTTTGGCGTACGTATAGAATCAATTGTGTAATTGAATAAATGACTTCTAAAAGTGTAACAAACGTAACTTCGAATTTTACGAAAAATGAGATAAATCATTTCAAGCTAATCAATCAAGAATCTTAAAATGTTATCTCCGAAATGTATGTACCGAAATTGTCGTCGTACAGTACAACATACCTACCGCTCAACGGGCGTCAAGAAGTATAACCTTTAAATGTATAATAATGTACTTTCTAGAATATTGATGTGTAATAGAACAGATTGTAGAACTATACATAACTTTCGATAAAAAAACATGAGAATGCTGTGTTATGTAGTTACGCGATATTGTAACGGTAAAATGAAATATTAATATAGGTAGCATGTACGTATACACTTGTGAGTAGTGTTAGAAAGCGAAGTGTATTGTTGATGTGTGTTGATGAAGTAGTGTGTTGAAGTGAAACTTCTTTCTAATAAATGTCCGATAGGAAATTTACGATAGGAATGTATGTAGCCGGTCAATAATGAGTATTATGCAGACTATGCTCTTCCAGTTACATTGTCGATAGATGGCGCTACTTGTTGCATTAGATGCCTGAGGTTGCGGAATAACAATGTGGCTATTATTTATATCTATAAGAAACTGTTGTATTGTAAACTAACATTTATTGTGAAGTTAAGTCTTCTAGACGTCTACCAATAGCAAGGATGTTGACAAGGAAGTAAAGAAGTTTCACTTCATATAATAGTTTTCGTCAGTCTTCCAAGTCGCGAAGGTTGACTGAAAATGTGGAGCCAAAAGCAAAACGTTCATTAATGTTACGTGGAATCGAAATAATATTTATAGATATTAATTAGTGTGATGTATCGCTATTACGTATTTAAGAGATCGAAATATAATATATCGAAGTGACGCTGCTATGCAGGGGCCGTTTAACTTACAATATCGCTGTGTACACTAAAATACTGAAAATTACTAAAACTTTCCCAAAATGACATCCATAACTTCTTACTAGGGGCTTTAGTAATCGGTAAATATAACTGTAAAAATATAGACAACAAATTTATTGCCTTAAATAATCTCTTGAATCAGTTATATTGGCAACGAAGCACTTCGAAGCAAGTGGGCTTCGAAAGCGTACTGCGTATTGCGTTTCAAAAGTGCACTACGGGATATCATGTTACATATTGTGTCATATACCAATCGCTGCTCCGTTCACTGAAATCATAAATTTATACATATACATACCTACATAGTATCGCGCATCTTTATTTTGCTCGCCTCGTGAAGTATAACACTTTCAAAACAGTGTGTTGTCCTTCGATACAGTATATTTCGATGTAGTTATAACTGTTTAAGTATGTAAGTTTTATTTATTTAAACGTGTAAAAGAAAAATAAGGAGTTTTACCAATTTATATAGTCACTTGAAAAGGGTACTTTTGATGTAATGAAGTGAACATTTCTACTAATTGTTAATAATGATAATCTCGCGAAGACTATGAAAAAAGACACATTTTAACGATTAAGCTTTTAACGGTCCCGTTTCGATAATTTCATTTACCCGTGAAATCGGCAGCACACGATATACGCGTTTGAATGTGGAAGCATGAAACATAAACAATGTTAGAAAAAACATGAGCGTACTGTTTGATAAGTCGAAACGACTAAGCAATTGTCAGCAGTGTTATTTTCAAATGCGGTGTATTTAGTCAGTGCATTACTTAGGAACCTCTTAAATCTGCAACTTTATAAATCACGTTAGAATCAATCCACCTGTTTCACTCTTTATCATCATTATCGTCTTCAATCAACATCCACTGTTGACACAAGCGCTCTCATGGCCCATCACTGAGCCCGGTTTAAACTGTGTTACTATTTTCTGGAAAGAAATCAATATTTAAGGAATATTTGATTCCACGATTCCAGTTTTAAAAATACGCAGTGTGCTGCCGGCGTAGTTCTTATAGGTACTTGTAATAATGTAATCAACCATATGTGCGAATGTTTTCATTGATATGGATGAAGGGTACTCTGCGGTTTGTTATATTTGCATAATTATGTGTTAGGTGGAAAAGGACATTATGTCTAAGCAAATAAGAGTTTAAACAAGAAATACCGTTTACCATTAATAAAGACGAATTTAAATATCCAACTGTATTTCGCGATTCGAATCCGTTTTCACCGGGTCACCGACGTTTATTTAGGGGCGACAATGCATTAGCAACCCATCCGATGTCGCTAACGTTAACAGACAACGGTCACTTACCATCATTTTGTCCATTTGGACATTATGTCAACAATTTTTTGCTAGCAAATCGTTGTTAGCAAAAACAATTTGTTGTACTCAATTTAGTTATATCTCCATTGGGACTTTGTTTTCAGAGTTATTTAAGCTCCTGGTCAGATTTGTTAATTCATTCAGAAATATTACGAGTATGTGAACTGTAACAGTAGGTATCAGGCTTGATGAGAAAATACAACATAGGACAATCATTTGTTTTGATTTTTTCATTATTTAATATTTAAGGGTATAAATTACATGTATTTTTTTAAATTAAATTAATATGAATAAAATAATATAAATAGGAAAACAGGGGTACTGTTGCACCTGTGACAACGAGAATACTAATGATAATTATTGTGTCTATTTACATGTTAGAATGTTATGTTTGTATGTTATGACTATTGACTCTTTTTTTAAATAAACTGAAAGTAGATAAATTATGGCCAGTGTGAATTTTAATAGGAATTTTATGTTATTCATTTGATCTGTGTTTGGTTCAAGGGTTTTTTCAGACAACCGTATTTTCTGTGCGTATCCTAAACAAAGCGTACCGCACACCAAGTATACGCTAGTCTGAAAGAACCCTAATAAGAGCACAGTATCAGTAATGTCATTCATGACATAATTTCAATATTAAGTTATGTACTGTTAAAAATTTTGTTTGCCAATCATCATCTCATTTAGTGTGATATACGTCAGAATACAGTATCTACTGACGTCACAAGTGTAACAGTAATATAACATGAACTGTAATCTCATTACCGCATAAAATTAGTAAATATTTTAGTTAAAAATTAAATTTTTTGACAATAATCAATTGAAAAGTTTTATCAAAGTCGATCAGTCAATTTTAATATTAATTGAGATTTCTCTATTTATATATTTATTCTACAATATTATACACATATCACGGGCGATACAATTATATTTTATTTGAAATACAGATTATATTTACAAATTATTGCTTAAAAATATATTTTTAAATTATAAATGACAATGATTAAATCATCTCTTATAATTTATAAGACGCTTTAGATTAACGCGGATTCTAGTAAGAAATGCTTAAATTGTAATGTATAACATAGGTATATATACAATGTACTTCCCAAATTGGTTACAAGCGGTGTTGTAGCAGACAGTAGAATTAATATATGTAAACAAAATGTATTCATATTTTACAATTAAAATTTATTTCTTTTATTAATTTCATTAGATTATTACCATAAAATATTGGGATACTTAAACGAGAGCTATATAAGTTTTGAACATGTTTGTTATTTTGATCCGGTCATCCGGAACATTGAATATCTTATGTAATAATAATGTTTGAAACAACCGACCCTTAACGTTTTCCGAAATTTTGGAAAATTAATACCATTTATGCCATTTAACCTTCAAATGCATCTATGAATATAATTTTAATACACATCCTCACCATACCTTACATTTTAAAATAAGTTGTAATTAAATTATTAAAACCGTATTTGATATTGTTGAGAAAAAACATTTGTCCACGATTAATATTGTTACGTGATTAGATTATGTTAACTTTTATTGTATGAATTGTATGTTATATTAAATGTGTGTATGGAACATTATTATATGTAAACGCGATTTAGATATTCGATGTAATTAGATGAATATACAAAGCTTCGTATGACAAAAAGGTGTTTTAATAAAATTGATATGTGAACCAATTGTTTCATTTCTACTCATAGTTATAATGAATTACTATGTAAGCCAATGGCCTTAACGAATACATGCCTCTGTCATGCTATTCCAGTAGCAATCATCATCAACCTGATCAGCAACGCTGCCCACTGCTGCCCACTGCTGCCCACTGCTGGACACAGGCAGGGCTGATAACCTTTTTTATAAAAATAAAGTAGGTATTTCAGTTAAAAAGGAACATGAATAGGATTTTAGAAAAATAAACAGCTTTAAAATAAAATTTTGACTGCCTCGTTGGTCGGGTATGGTTGCAAGTGCGACTGTCGAACGGAAGGTCCTGGGTTCGATTCCCCGGTTGGGCACTACTAAATTTCCTAATTTAGATTTTCTAATAATTATCTATCTATAAAAGAAATTACTGGGCGATATTTTACATAATTGGTCATTATCAGAGGAAACACTAATGATAGTGATAAAAAGAGATATTATATTGGTAGATAGAGAGTGATAAATGTAAAATATGCAATAAGCACGTTAGGTTTGTAAATATAGATTGATAGTGATATCTATCATTATTATTATTTTATTAATGTAAAATTACATTGAATATTACACCTAGTAGTAACGTTTTTGCATATTGAGTGTGCGGATGTAGATTGTGCACGTCGAATAAGATTTTTATGTACTTTATTACGTATTTTTTATGTATCTAATAATCTTTAGAAATTATAATAGATGATTATCAAAATAGCAGCGACAAGATCCATTGAGCACGAAGAGGTAGGCAGAGGAATGTAGAACATTCCCACGTTTCACCAGTTACTTTTAAGTCCTACGATGGAATAGGTTGTGAGCCTATTGCCATATACCGGGCACTTATCCAGACTTCGAGCCACTACTAGAAAATCTAAATTAGAAAATTTTTA
>DWFO01001819.1:0-14897 GCA_018246595.1 Mimoniades nurscia nurscia | reverse complement strand
GACCTGAAGTTAACATAAGGACCGCGGTCGCCAGGCAGCGACATCGCCTGGCGGGAGATCTTCCCTTTTCCTCCACAGATATTTGAAATACAAATATGAACACAAATAGGTAATTTTAAATAGATATTAAAAGAAGGAACGTACAAAAATTAAGTGTGTAAACAACATTAACTTGGAACGTTCACGACAATGGTAGGAGTCTTGCAACATCTGGGAATGGGAACTCGTGAACACGCCTTTGTAAAGAGCTAAGGCCACGAAGTGAGCGCTCAACAACCAAGTATAAGTATAATTTTTGTACTAGTTTCTTAGGAATTATATACGTGAAAAGAAAAGAAATGAATATTAAAATTTGTTAAATTGTTTTCTTTTCCGTTTTTTTTTTAAATTCTTCTATCCTTTCTACATATTCTACAACCTAATATGTATTGTGCATTACTGTTTTATTACGTAGTATCCGACCATAGTAAAATATGTATATCTATCCAAAATATTGATGTAGGTACACAGTTCTCTTATTTTAAGGCCTCACTAGTGTTGCAATATATTATCTTAAAACGTGATTGAAAGCGCCTTTGATACACAACTATGTATTTCAATATTGGTGAAGTTCTCTACGTAACATAAAATTACAAGTTAGTTCGTTTTAATACATCGCATGTTACATTCATAGTATAACCGCATTCAATATGGGAGTGGTCGGTACTTAGGCGGGCGACAGCCAGAGGTACGATTTTATGAGCGCTCTGTACTTAAGAGGTCGCGTTAAACTGTTGGTGCGCGTTGTTATCGGCACCGAACAATCGTTAAGTTACTGAAGCCGGAAAACTTGCTCTAGAATGTTCAACTTTCGATTGAAGCGTTAGCCACTAGCTTACTAATCTCGACCAATAAGGGAGAATTGCAATGTTGAATAATTTGCAGCTACACAGCTATATAGTAATTTAACGTGTACAGTCACCAAACCGACTGAATATATACAGACCGAGATATTAATGGAATTGTGTTAAAGATAGACAACATGATAGATACTCTTAGTATTGGAGAAGAGTACCTAATACGTGGAGGTCGAGAAACTCGAATAGAAATTCAAAAATAACATCCATGCCGTAGTTCGCTAGCTCTCCCAAGCATTTATGGTAAAAAATCACGACGATGCACTAAACGGTTTTCATGTATATTGAAATTGAAATAAAGTATTATACTCGTGAGTTATAATTGGACATGATTACGATATTGAATTTTTATTCGTCTGATAACATTAAATGAATATGCAGCAAGTTTAGTCTGGTTTAAAATTCATTGGGTGGTTTTGGTATGGATGCCTCGAACATACAATTCAAAGTTTTAATACTTGTATTTATTAGTGTTAGTATACACCGGGACCATATCTAGACTCCGACTCACTACTAAAAAATCTAAATTAGAAAAATTTATTAGTGTCCGATCCGGGAATTGAACCCAGGATCTCTCGATCGGTAGTCATACTTGGAACCAACACAATCAACGAAACAGTCAATAAATAGTCAATAGAATACTAATAGTCTTATATATTTTAAATGTAGGTAGATATAGTGTAGAGGCGGATATGTCGTGCATTTTATATGTAGTTGTTGTGTTTCAGTTTAACTGTAAGTTATCGAATACACATACCAAAATTATAGTACATTGACTATATGTAATTGACTATACAACATATATTTGACTATATATAATTGACTATATATCCTTGACTATATATAACGGAACTGACTATATATAATTGAATATATATATAATTTATGGAACGTTACCGGAAGTGTAATGTAAGAGTTGTGTACTAAAACATGTTATACTAAAAGCAAGAAGGAACATTTAAAAAGGAAACGTGTAGCACAATTTTAGAAAATGTTCACAAAATAGTGTTCCACCAAAATGTAAGGAATTTATGAAAACGAAATTTGTCCTGTTTGGTCAAGATTGCTTTTGGCTTGGTTTGGTTTGGTCGAAACATATTAGAAAACGAGCGAAATGAGTAAGCCGACATTGGCAGGATCCAGCGAACACTGTAGAAACTCACAATTCCGACTTATAAGAACCTTAAAAGTAAGGTGTTTGATAATTGCTACATACATACGTTTAAGATAACAACATTTAAATTTGAGTGCCGTTAACTTAATTATCAGGATTGTTTTTATGATATACTGAAATGATGCGGAATATTTTACAGAATATTTACTATCTTACGTAAAAAAATAAACTATCAATCAATCAGTTACAGTCGGTTTCAATTTATATTAGGAACTAGTAAATATAACGGATTCAATCGCTGTGTGGCATTAACCACCATCCTAATTCTCGTACGAGTAACAGCGCGTGCAACCAATGACATGTTTCTACTCATAAAAAAGTGTGGCCTTTTTTGTATAGAGTCGTTAATACCTCTATATTTGATCATAGAACTTAGCTTATTTATTGTGTAAATAGGATATCACCGATGTTGATGTTATTAAAGCACATGAGACAATATTGGAACAACGTGTAATAAATCAACTGCGGCGTGTGATAGAATGTCTTAACCCACATACCATTATGAATACTTTAAACATAACAAGCATTCAGTTAAACACGCAAAGCCAGAACTGTTATCAATTACAAATATATCGGTTATAAGACACAAATGTATGCGCAGTTTATAAATGCGTGATGTATATAAAAGTGTAATGATGAAGGAAAATATTGTACCTTCACATTTTACAGTTCTTCTTAACGTTCTTTAGGGCGTGTGGAGTCTGCCAACCAGCACTTGATCAGAGTGGCAAACAAGGTCTTAACCCTTTTCATTCTGATTGATTGAACGATAAAATGGTTGATGATGATCGAAAAGAAATCATGCAATTTCAATCGAATACATTTTAAATTAATCTAAGTAAAAAATAAAATAAACATCTTAAAGAATAATATAGTAGGTCTGCACCGATTAAAATGTGTTTGTTTCTAGTTACATAGTTGATATAAATTCAAATACTTCATTAAACGGAATTTTAAAACGATGACCGATAACACATAATTAGCAACGCGTATAAATTATGTTGTTTGAAATTATATGTATGAATTTTGTTTATTTGTAATATTCCCTTTTGTATCCGGTATTTTAATCAAAAAAGTTATTAGTGTTGTTTTGTATGGTCCATTCCTTTGACTATTCGTGTTCGAATAATTTCTGTCGGTGTAAAGTAGAACAAACTTTTTTTTCGTAGACGAATGTAAAACTATGGTTATTCCATATGGATGACTTTAAAGTAAAGTTTTACTTTAAATAAAGTTTAAGTTTTACATTAAAATAGTTATGTTCAGCCGACATTAAGGCGTTTTAAATGTCATACGTAACATATAATTATTATGTTACCTAAATTAAAACATACATTAGCGAACTGAAACCGTAGAAATGTCTAGAAAACTGTTGTGATTTTTGTCTGTCTCATATTTTTATATATACTCATCAGAACTGTATGAAGGTACTCGTACGATGTGGTCTATATATTACTACTATACCCGTCTAATTAGTAAAGCTAGTTTATCAATATTCGAGAACTTTCCAAGTGAATTGTATGAATTAATCGATTAATCACAATTATGGAACGATGCGATACTCGACTGAACGAACACTTACGTAATGACAGTGCGTCAGTAAGCATTCAATACGATTACGTGCCAAACGTATAGCCTGTATTATATAAGATTTATATAGGTACAATTTATATCGGTACATATTAGTTGACCTGACGTACTATACATTCTATAGTACATATTGGGTGGGGCAAAAGTAAAGAGAACTGGCTGCCATTTTGTTAAAACGATGATAGTTTGATTCTATTTTCATATAAGGTTTATTAGACAGTGTAAAATTGTTGGCGTTAAGTAAAAAAAAGTTATGTCAGTCAAATGGGTATACACTCCCAGTGTCGACGCGTATTTCTACTCCTGTGGCGTTTTGAATTGTTCAAACTTTTGCTCCAACCTACGAGCGTACCTACCTACCTTCGTACATATATAGCCGACCGATGCCAAATCAGATTTACATGCTGAAACGTGGCTGCAATCCAGCAAGCTGCCCGATTACGGACTCATCAGTCATGATGCCTCGTAACTTCCTAATTACCGTGTTGTAAATCAACAAAGTTTTGATGTCTTTTTTATGTTACATTTTTTCTTACACTTAATCGAAGCGCTGCTGCTTAGCAGCATTGATAGCTTTTAATAGCAGGATTTTTTTTGCTAATAAAGACAGTACATGTAACAAAATGTGAAATAGCAGTCCTTAGTAGCAGTTCGTAAACACTCGGGATTGCTCCTACATTTTGACTCACGATTACTCGTATATTAATTCATTTAGTAGTCAAACATTTTTTCCCTACAATTGACCTTGGTGTCACGGAACTTTTCTTTCGTTTTTTTTGTTATTTGTTCAGTTTGTTGTTAATTAATGTACATGAAATAATGAAGTTTTAATATTGTATCGAACAATTCAGAACCTATAACAGCTATTTGACCTTTCCGAAAACACGCAAATGTCAAGTATCTAGCCGAAAATTAATTGAAGAATGAACACAATTCAGTATCTAATTCATATTTCGGAAGTTAACCAGTTTTCTGGAAGTTTTTGAATTAAATTGATGCTTTTAAAATACCTACTCTGCTAAAAAATTAGACAAACACAATTAATTGAATCCTCCGAAAATTATATAATTAATAATAATTTTTGTTTCGAATTAAATACAATGGGCTGTATAACTGAATGATGTAATGTATAAAATATTGCCTATAAGAATACCTACTGTTAAAAGAAAACGGTGAAATTCATGTCATACAAACATTACAATATAAATGGAAACATAATATTAATTGTTTACTACAATACCATTAAAAGAAGTGTTTTTTGTTCCTTACGGGCACAACTCATTGATCACTTGTTAAGAAATAAACCTTCCTCAATGTAGATTTCAAACTAATGACAAACATGTACACGTATCTGTAAACGTTAAGAGACAGGTGGGTAAGATAACAATATATATATATATATATATATATATATCGCTGTGACGCTATTATAAGCAGTAACAATGCGGGATGGTGGCATTATGGAATACTACGTAGTCGATAAACCCTTTTAGATGACAGTATTGACTATTCAAGTACCTGGGTCCGGCGTAATATTTGACGACCGCTTTCACTATGCCCGTCGTTCGAACGATGTGTATGTAGATAGCGTTATGTTGAATAGGAATATTGAATAGTCCTATTAATAAAGAACAGGCTAAAACAATTAAGTATCTAAAAAGTAAAAATTTATAAGGTAAAAGAATAATAACGTAATAACAAAGTAATCACTACATAGCTACAAAACATAAATTTCAATGTGTTGTTACTTGTAACAAAGAATATATTAAAACATACTTCTGATAACAATTACCGGGATATTCATCTTAGTGCAATTCTCCTTACGACAGATTTATTGCGCTTAAGCTCTTAAACGTGTTTACAAATGGAACGCTTCCAAGTAAAACTTGGAAAACCAACTTAATTCTTACCATATCATATTTTAGATACAGTAAAGTTTGTAAGATTGTTGCGTATTCTCAAGAGTAAAATAATATCAATCGAAGATAATACGAGTCGTTTGTGACGATACGTAAGTGAAATTTGTTTTCCTTTTTTTTTCTTCAAAATTAAACATTAGGTGCTTTGACAACTCCACCTTTAAATCGACTGACTGCCTCGTTGGTTATATTGGTTGCATGGGCAACCCCGGTCGCGAGAGGTCCCGAAAGGTTCCGGGTTCAAATCCGGGGTCGGGTATTATGTGGATATTTTTAAATTAAAACTTTGTTAATGTGAGTATTTTGAAATGTTAAGCTTTCGATTATATCGATGATTTTATTGCGATGTTTCAGTTTTGACTATGCGTTATAATAGACTATGGATTGTTATTGACTGATTTATTATATAATTTAAAAAATATTGATGTTCAATATTACTAAAACGGACCAGATAAGAATTTATAAAATATTTAAGAATACCTACATTTCCACATTATGAAATATTTAAGAATACAACTTAAATTTTAATATAACTGAGTAATAATAATTAAAACTAATTAATTAATAAATTAATAATTAAACATATACAAATATGACGACCATCGAACTTGTGATATACTCGTATATAAGATACGTAACATCATCGTATATAACATAAAAATAAAGAATCGTTTAGTTACAATCCAGAAATAACAAAATAATTTCAACTAAATGTTGTTGCGTTATTTGAATTGATAGTGCAACAATAAACGCCAAACCCGCAATGTTATAAATCTAGATTTATTCCCTGTCCGAGGATCGGGGCGTTCGCCCTAATGCCGATGTGGAGCTGAAGAATTGTTTGCAAAGAGGAGATTCTCACGGTAAGATCTCGAGAAACTAATATCACAAATAGGTTTATTATTGCAAGGGATCTGGAAGGAATTTAATATGATTATTCAATTTTCAGATTTGAATTGAATAATTTGAAGAAAGATTACTGATTAATCCACGAAAGCAATTTGTGGGGCCAGTAGTGTTTGAAACAATTTTGAAAGGCGCTTTATTGTAGCATGCAGTGACCTACAAAAAGCCGATCACGAGTACTACATACATACAATATGACATAACATTTTCAGTTACATTCGGAAATATAAATCGGTTAAATTTTGATGGCAGTCATAACTATTTTTATGGTTTTTTCACGTATGGTATAATAAATGGAAACTTTTTAGTGAAAATGTTCGCCGAGAACAGCGTCTGAAGTGTATTTCATATATAATTAAGGATAAAGCCTGTAATCTGGTACGATATAGTCGCTAAAAGAACAAACATGTATTCGAAAAAAAATAGGAATAATACCAGAAATAAAGTATAGAAACAAAAGTAGAACCATTTTTGCAGGCAATGAAATTTTTATTTTAGAGTAAAGCCTTGCCTGTTAGCTCGCCGGTGCATTGCGCCCGTTTTAATCAAACTCGCAATAATAGCACGTTTTATTTCTGTCTTAGAACAAAATTTCATAAGGCAGCGTCTTCTTTGAAAAATAACAACAAAACACGTACTTCTTGGTTAAAATTAAATGCAGGCGAAGTGACAGAAATATGAATGTCAGTGAGCAAAATATGAGTCTATTATACCTACTCGTAATATTGATCCCACCATGAGTTATCTATGTCTTTATACCAGAAACAATTAATTAATTTTTAAATTTACCTTGTCTATTTCTGTATTTATTTTAGGCACATATTTTTTTTCTCTCTTATGACTTCAGTAAAATATGAGTGAAAAAGGAAAATATTTTTTGAAAAGCAATTGAATGGCGAAACGTCAAGAATGATTTCCTTGTTGGAGCCATATAAGAGGATTTAGAGATCTAAGTACACCGCAGGGGAAATTTTCAATTTATCAAAGTCGGAAGCTGTCATTTTAAACTATGTTGGTCCGTACTACTGTGAATAATAGTGCGCTTTGTGTGACGTGAAGGCTTTCCGAGAAAATTCGTGTGAATGGCACAGTACCGAGTTGTGTGAACCCGTTGCGTGCTCAGCGGGCATTGTCCACGCGTCCTTCTAAATAATAGGATGAGAGAGGAACGCTCTTGATACTATATCTAGACAATACCCCAGATATTAATTTTGGTGGATTATGAGCATTCAGAGGACGGAAATAAAGAGCATCGTGGGTTGTGGAGATGTTTGGAGATTATGATAAAATAATTAATGCACAATAGATTTCTTACGCGATTAATATGAATTACCAAAAGGTATATCTTTCAAAAATATCACCAGAATAAAAAATTAAGTGAAAAATTAAACTTGTACAAACGAAAACACCAACAGTGTATCGATATTTCTCTCAATTCCACATATTTTCGGTCTGTTGCACCTTTCAGAGTGCAATAAAAACAATCTTCTTTGTTCAGTGGTCCGTTCGTACACACAAACGAGCGAATGATAACAAAAGCACCCGTTTCACAACAGACCTTGTTATTACCATCTGAAAGTGAGAAAGCAGTTGATTGCGTTTGTTTTAACAGAGCTGCTGAAAATTCAGTAAAAGCCGAATTATATTAAACGTAGTCATAGTTCGTATATAAATCTTCCCTTTTACTTAAGAACTGATTAAAATTAAGGGCAAGGAACTTGTGTAAAATATTTCTGTTATATCTTTATCTTACGCATATAACAAAACAACCACAATGTTAAAAAAATGGGCCTTAAATTTGTCTAAAGTTAGAAATAATGTAGTTCTTTAGATTTCAACGAACAACTACAGTGGTTTGAAATCCTAATGTTCCTAATTACCTCTGACACTTTGAAACAATATATCTCGATGTAACGACTAAGTGAAAACATCTTGAAGAAACCTACACAAGTTAGAACAAATGTTTTTAACTTTAAAAAGAGGAATGCTAAGTATTTTTTTCGAAGCATGGAGTAGTAACTAGCAAGCATCAGTAATGAGGGTAATTTTACACGCTCTCAATATGCAATGATACGCAATATTGAGTAATGCTAAGCATACTATAACGCTAGCAACACTATGGCAAGAAAAATCTCCTTATCCAGCTAGTACAATGTTTTCAATAACCGATTGTAAACTCAATCTGACGATATTAGCTACTGAGTAATAAAATGTAAAGTGCCACAAACATCGAAGACTAAGACGAAATAGGCTGTTTCCATTAATTTCATTTCATTTTATCTGTTTATTATTCCCAATACCTCTCGGATGCCTCGCAATTGTTCTTGGCGGTTTAATTTTCTTATTAAGCAAACTTAAATAAGCCAATTCACTGTTGTTATTGTATTTAATTTTCATTAGATTCATCTTAATACAAATTAAAAGGCATCCCGGCTGGTAAGCAATCTTTGTTGATTAAATTCAACTTGTTTTGCTTGTACCGTGTTAATTAACTTCTGTATCTAATGTTCAGTTAAATTTTGTGTACTTAATTTTAGTTATATAATCAAGATATATAGAGTTACAATAAGTTTTAAGGTGTTTTCCTGTGGCTTTTGCGTTTTTATTTTATTCTTTATTACAATTATTAAATAATCTACCTACGTTTCTATATTCATTAATGTCCTTCGGGGCACCGTGGAGGTCTATTGTAATTTCTACGAGTAAATAGAGTTGTAATAATAAATATCTTGTGACACCTTTACTACATTTTGCTAAGAATATGATATTACGTGAAAATATTAATTTATGGAATTGGCGAATGACTGCTTACCAAAAAACCTTTAGCCACTAGACGAAATAGTGGCATATTTTTATACATGCATATCTGTATACCGTTTAAATCTCATTGTTATCATCATTTTCTGCCTGCTTTATTCCTGTACTGGTATTTCCTGAGTGGTTTCTTATCGGCTTAAATTCCAAGTGAACAAATTCCACAATGACAAAACACTAGGATTATAGGCCTATACTAATCAGGCCTATAATGATCAGGAGTAGTTCACGATCGATTAATTATAGGACATTGAAACGTAGGTGTTAAAAAATTAAATATAACATCACGCCCGTGAACCATGAAACGAGGGAAGAGGAGTTTAATACACTCCCACGTTAAATCTATTCCTCAATTATGAAATAAGGGTGAGTCTAAAAATCCTGTGGCGCCCGATTCGGGATCTGAACCCAGAATCTCTCGATAAGTAGTCACCGTCGCAACCACTCAACCATCGAATCAGCGTTTAATAATTATTTGTACCAATTCAGTTTTATGGCGAACCTGAACATGTCCACACTCTCTATACATAGACGCCACTCACTTTCAATACATCGTATAAATATGTATGTATTTGTAATACTTGACCTTATCACATAATAGTCTGCCTCCAGGCACAATATTAACCCTAAATCCATTCAATTGAATCTGGAGGCAGCAGCTATGTTGCGAACCCTCTCAGTCTAATAGCTTTATTAATCATAACGAGCTTAAAGCTCAATTCCAGAATATATATATCAGTCGTGAATAACACAGGAAATATATAGTACATACTCATACAAGCGTGCACAGGTCAGTAGCATCAACTATGATTATCTGAAACAAAAGGAAAATATATATCAGTTTAGATTAAGAAGTGAAATGTTATTTCAAATTATTATGAGCAATTTTAATATTTTTAAAAAATACAAAGACTAATAAACGTAACAATAATGTAATCCCAGAAGCGGTAGACAGAGTAGTACACTCCTAAGTTTCATGAGTTAAGTTTATGTCCCATCATGGAATACGTGGTGAGCCTATGTCGATACACCGGGCACATATCCAGACTCCGAGCCAGTACTAGAACATATAAACTATAAAAATCCAGTAGTGTCCGACTCGGGGGTTTATACCCAGTATCTCTTGATGGGCAGTCGCGCATACAACCAACAAAACCCACGAAGCCGTCAAAGATTAATCACCGATTTAAATGTCCATAATGCCTTATCATATTATTAACACATTACGTCTTCCTGCTGTCCTATTTGTAAGAGACTATATTATATGTATTTCTTTTTTAATATGTATGTGATCTTACAGTAATTATAAATTTATTACATACATACATACATATCTTTACGCCTGGTCCCTTACAGCACAGACAGAGAAATACATTTATTAATTGTTATTACAATCAGTGAGATTAAAAAATAATGAAAACTGTTGCGAAATTTTAACTATTTTCTGGTCTGCTACGGATTATTTTAACCAGAATTATCTATTTCCCACAGGAGCATAAGTTATACATAGGTATTATAATGCATGAAACTTTGGTTCATACAATAAAATTTTATTACACAAAACTTGGTCAATATGAAATTAAATAATAAATACGAGTATATTGACGAAATTCCGGGATTGAAGTAAATGTAATCATAATAGAAGTTATGAATTGGGATGAAAATTACGTAGTTCGCGTAGACGTATTTTACAAACTTAAGAAGAATTTACGAAGTTCACGAAATTATAGGAGATTATAGAGGCAAATTTTGAATTAGTAAATGTTTGTTAGTTAGGAATTCTTGACAACTAATAACATTTAGGTATTAGCCACCAACATTCATGACTCATAAGATCAGATTGGTTCTACTTTAAAAAATACATTTAAATTATTTATTAATTAATGGAATTTTGAAAGTAAAGAGTTCGGAAGGCATAATCATGTTTATATTTGTAGTCCTTGGTCGATATTGCAGTTCGGTAAGTACTATGTGAAAATTTAGGGGTTTTAATGAAAGCGTCGTTGGTCGTGTTGGTTGCAAGCGCGACTGCGGATATAGAAGTCCTGGGTTCAAATCCCGGGTCAGGAACTACTAAATTTTTCTAATTTATATTTTCTAATAGTGGCTAGGAGACTGTATACGTGCCCTGTGTATGGCAATAGGCCCACCACCTACCGCATAGTAGGACATAAACGTACCTGGTCAAACGTGGATCTATACTAGACTCTGCCTGCTTCTTCGGTGATTACAGGCGTGTTATTACGTTGTGGCTTTTAAGCTACTAGTATGTTACTACTATGTTATGACTACATACAGGTTAAAGATACCTGTCGTCATATCCTTATTAGGAAGATGCTTAAGGATCAAAATCAAAATTCAAAATCTTTGATCATAATTAATGACTATTGAAAGGATAGTCAGTTTTCAAGGAAACATTACGTATTTAAAGTAGGAGTAGGTAATATATTAGTCATTAACATTGTGTTTCCAAACTTTTAAATCTGCAGTTGGTGGGCCTTATTTTAAGAGATACGTTAATTTAATGAGTTTATAAGGGACTGTGCTCAAATGAGTACAATATGGTTAGTAGTAACAGCAATACTTCAAATATTCTATGTGGCGCCCTCGTTCCAAATTAAACTTAAAATTCTTCTTTTTACGATATGGGAAAATGTCACTTTCCTGTTACTACTTTACATATTTGAATACATATGGTGCCACAATATTTGTGTAATCAGCGCAAGTGTTACTTTAACATAACTTATTTATTAGATATCTGATTCTTCACTTTTGATTTTTTCCGACCCTTTTGTCATTTCACTGTTGAACACGGGTCCACTCTAAGAATGGTACAGTTGTGTAGTATTTATTACCTAATCTCAAGTTATTGTAAAATTTATAAAATCTTATACAATAATTTTTACATAATATTTCTGAGCTAAGAAAGTAACTGGATAAAATTTCGCAATATTCAATTTTTAACTACAGAGGGAAATTTAGAAGTTTTATGACCTTCAACAGCTGTGACACTTTTTGGTATGAATTGTTCCATTTAGACAATTAGAGCAATCCCAAGCGGTACTGACCATGCGCCTCCGAGTAATAATAGTCCAATAACTCTTACAAGTAATAGGACACATATGTTGGCCATTCAAAAGGTTTAAAGGGTCAACTGAGGATATCACTTCTCTTTTGTGACGATGCCCAGCAAAAGGCTGAATTATTTTCTAACGGTCATCATTATGACGACGTGAATGCCTATTGCGACCAGCTGCCGCCATTGTTCTAATCCCTACGGTCTCGTGCACATCCTGATTTTGTTTTATAAAAAATAACAGCAAATTTGAACTAGTATTTCTGAAAGCCAATTATTTTTTATAGTACATATATTGGATTGGCCTGAACCCGGATTTCTGGGTTTGACTCCGACGCACCATAAATAATTGTGTGTGATGATAACAATTTTTGTGATGAGCATAATTTGTGTGATAAGCATAATTTGGGTGATGAGTATTATTCGTGTGATGAGCATAATTTTTATGATGAGCATTATTTCTGTGGTTGAGAGTGAAAATAATATCTAGGTAAGCATTTATTAGTATGTATATACGAGTAGTTTATCAGCCGTCTGCCGCCGTTACCGTAACATATATGCTGTCATAGAGCGTAGTTTGGGATCAGATGGTCGCGTATGGAGATGTCCTAAGAACTTGTCATTATTAGAAGAAAATCATAAAATTTCTTGGAAGGTATTATTGACATTGGAGTTTTAATTGTAAAACTCCATCGTACTTTTCACATCAATCCAGTTTACCCTCTCATTGTTGGGAAAGTGTTTCTTTGAGAATAAAAAGAGTCAGCTTATGGTACAGTTTAGCACGCTAGGTATCTGAGTTTCGGCTTACTTGACAAGCATTAGAGAACTTGATGAATTATTATAAAAGCGTAGATTATCTCACGATTGCATTTTACGTCCTCATGGTAATATTCTTAAAAACCCACACAAGTTCATAATAAATACATTTCCATATTGGAAGGAATAAATCTTTTCCAGTGTCCTTTAAATACAGTTAAATGTCTTATTAAAAGTATCATATACAATTAATAATCAAAACTTTTATTTGACATATTATGTTAAACAGCAATTCAATAAATATCAATGTTAAGTAATGTAATTTCTTTTTTATGTTCGTTTTTGAGGTCAATGGAGCTTAACTAAGGCATGAATCAAAAGCGCTTAATTTTTTTTTATGACTTTAGAATAACTAGTGTTGTCCATGTCGGGGCGGAGTAAGAATACCTTTCCCGACCCCATCGGTATACAGGTGTTGGAAAACACACCTAAATACCCCTGGTCGCTTCTCAGCGGCGTGGGTGGTGCGAAAAGGTGTGATCTGCGATCTCCAACCCACATACACAGTGTGAGAACTATAGGTATAACCCCTCAGAGGAGGCCTGCGTCCAGCACTCGCCTGCAATAAGCTGATGATGATGATGATAATGGGAGTAACCAGTTCCGGCAGTTCAGTAGGTACAGACATCAAGGTACTTTTTCATTATTCGTTGTGTGACGATAAACACAGGGCTGTGTGATGCAGTGAAAAATTAAACATCACAAAGCCAGCCACCTACGTCCTTTAACAAAACGTACCCTTGTTAATATTGTCATAAATATAAAATGTCCGTAGATTGTTACGCTGATGGCACTTTGATGTAAGAATAACGAACAGCCCTCGTAAGTGACATGACAACGACGCAGGCATAATCATTCATCTACCGAATAAACGACCCTATTTTATGGTACCGTGTTACTTATAATGATGGCGTAAACGAATCAGTCAAAACATACCGTCAGTCAAACAAACAATCTTGTCATAGTGGACTGCAAAGTAGTTTTTATCTCTTTCTTCGAATTAATTTCCTCACAGCTGAGGATCGAGACCGTCACTATTGTCCATTTTTTTTTGAAGATGCACCATATATTTTAAAGTGTCGTAAACACTGGTGTCCAGTATTGTGCGATGATCGGGCCAACGTATCGGGATTCGTCCTCGTGGACTTTTTCTGACGAGCATGTGCTTTTCATAGTTATTGCTGTCTTTTCTTGCAATAAGTTTGAAATACTGCAGCATCCTTTTTAAGAAGGGCTTTGGTTCAACATCATCTAGATCATTAAGTATGGGTGGTGGTCTGTCATGCCGTACACGGTATTTATCATATATTCGCTACTACCACATATCGAGTGTATCTACATAATTATTATCTACTGCTTTTAATGTCCAAGTATCAGTTCCGCACCAGATTACAGAAAATACAAACGTACCGATATGTTGTTACGACTATTCTTTTGGTTTTATAGATACTATGAACGGGAGAGTTTGATTGCCTCGTTGGTCGTGTTGGTTGCGAGTGCGACTGCCGAACGGGAGATCCTGGGTTCGATTCCGTTTTCTAATTTAGATTTTCTAGTAGTGGCTCGCAGCCTGGAAATGTGCTCGGTGTACGGCAATAAGCTTACCATTTATTTCATAGTGGAACGTAAATGTAACTGGTGAAACGTGGGAGTGTTCTACATTTTTCTACTTACCTCTTCGGAAATTTTATGTTTGTAGATTG
>DWFO01001818.1:0-14897 GCA_018246595.1 Mimoniades nurscia nurscia | reverse complement strand
GAGTAGGTGGTATCTATTGCCATACACCGGGCACATATACAGACTCCGAGCGGCTAAGAATCTAGGTTAGAAAAATCTAGTAGTGCGCGACCAGGGATTTATAACCCAGGAACTCTCAATCGGCAGTCGCTCGCAACCAACACGACCAACAAGGTAATCAACGCATGTAACAAATGAAGATTTATAAGGGTTAAAAGATACCTTATATCACAATTAATTCGTAAAACTGGTTTGGATTGTAAAAACCTATGAATTCTGTGAACATTATAGTCGTTTAAATGCAGGTAACTAAGACAGGTAACAACTTAAAAGTCCATAACTCTGTTACGTAATTATAGTAACCTTATTGTATTCCGTAGTAAGACATTATAGCAAGTTATTTAAGTGTCTTATAGAGCAGAAATGTAGGATTATGAGGTAAGAACGATCCATATTAAGTTCTTCTCAACCATCCGCGTGGGATGTATTATGCAATAACTGATGCATAATTTGATATCACGTAATTTATCGATCGGCTGCAACTGGATCGTGTTATACAATAATGACGCCCAAGCGAAACCAGACCTTAAACTATGATGTTTTGGTTCAAATTTGTTTGTATTCAATGAATATCCGTGTGAAACGTTAATCCATGGTATAATAATCTCTAGTATTCGAGTGTTAAAGTGCTGATTAGCGTGCATTGTTCTTCGGAAGTTGTGCAATTGGGGAAAGTTGCGGTTACTCTCACTGTGCGACGGTCATGGTCGCGAGTTCCATTCTTTAACAATGGATCTGTATACATTAAATCATAGCTATGGTAATAACATTGTGAAAATAGAGTTACTGTGTCAATTTGACGAGTTTCTTTGAATGTTTAGTCTCTGAGGTTCTGAGGCTGCGTAAGGTTTTACCCCCTCAGCCGAGTGAAGCGAATCTCTAGCAAATAAATCGATTCGTATAATTTAGTAAACGAAGGATCTCGAATATGCATAGATATAAAAGTAGTATTTTTATTATTATTCTCTTTTATTGCAGTCCTAGTGTCTGTACAAAGACTTAGTTATCATTTAATTTTTTTGAAGTTGCTCGCGTTAGTTGTACATTATACGACTTTACTAAATTGTACATGGTTTTATTCAATATTCAATTTGTTTTAAGAATTCATATTAGAATTTAAGACCCTGGTCCAGTAGTGTTGTGGCTCGATTCCCATCCCGAATATATCTTTATTATT
This sequence comes from Mimoniades nurscia nurscia, assembly GCA_018246595.1. NCBI lineage: Eukaryota > Metazoa > Arthropoda > Insecta > Lepidoptera > Hesperiidae > Mimoniades > Mimoniades nurscia. Next base: position 13,681 of record DWFO01001818.1, on the reverse strand, counting down.
ATTATTATTATTATTATTATTATTATTATTATATATTTCTTAAACAAGTTTAATTTTATGTAGGTAATACATAAATTCAAATTTGGGTCTATTGAACACGTCTATATTTCAGTAGTTAATAAAATAGTTTGTTGTATCGCTAATAATAATTTCTGAATATACTTTATTTATTTGGAAAACAAAGTACAATAAATCAATACAGTATCATTGACGTAACAAAGAACTATGAATAAGTATATCCTGACAATTGTTGAGAGTGAAATAAAAATTCGCCGGACAATTTTCTCAATTTAATTGAATTCTGAGTTATCCTGGTACGAGTACATACCTAATCACGATGTTTACGCTAAAATGGAATATTGGCTGGGCGACAGTTTCACTAGCGTGGAATTCTATTGTTGTACGGTAATAAAATGTAATTCCGCACACGTTGTAAGTTATATTAAAAAGAAAACTTTAAAAATGCTTATTTATACATCTCTAATGTCCTCTATAACCTTTCATTAGTTGGTGTTCATATGGTAAAGGAAACCAAGGTTAGGAGGGATTAATCTCGTTATAGTACTCTCCAAGTAAACAATTTAATTCATAGATTCATCAAAGTCCCACAGTTGGACACACGGGATATTTAAAACTGTAGTTCACGCACGGTTCAATAAACTTTAACGTTTTCGCGTACTTTTAACTAATCACCACGGAGCCGGGGGTAACACCGTTAAAGAGTATGACAGTTTGCAACAAACGGTCGTTAGAATTAATAGCATTTAAAATTCACTTATGCGTTCTCTACAATACTTTGTCGCTTTGCTATTACGGATATTCAGCAAGAAAAGGTGAAGAACTTTCGATTTCACAACAAATAATAAGTTCAATAATAGTGGTTATGATATAATTTAACAGCAGTAACTAATTTACTAGCACTAAACAAACCTTAGGCTAATATTTTTAAAACTCACTTGTATTAGTCAGGGGCTTGAATTTGTGGCGGGTGTATGACAATAGACTCACCCCCTACTCCGTAGCGAGACGCGAACGTTGCTGATGAATCGCGGGAGTGTATTGTACTCCTCTGTCCACCTCTTAGAGGATTACAGGCGTGAAGACCAATTTGTTGTATTTAAAACTTAAAAATTTAATTGAATTATTTTAACCGAGACCACTGACACAAAAGTCCTCGCTGATCCATTTAGAGTAACTAGCGTTAATTGTATGTATTTACATGTTTTACTATTAAAGGCATTTGCATATGGTTTAAACTACATATATTTGCAATGTGTAACTTATTCAACTTTAAAAACTCGTTTGCCCTTAAGCGATGACCTAGATTACATAATTACACTGCATATGCGTGTTTTATGTTACGTGCATTAACATATGAAGTGAGTTAAAGCGATATAGGTACACTTTTGTTTATTATTCATTAAGTAGAAGGATGATATAGTAGGAGGATGATATGACATAAGCGTGGTTAAGTTAGAAACAATTGACATTTTTTTTATCTTTTTCATCGTGTCGATAACTGATCTAATCAGCCAGTGAATGGATAGGTCGCAATGTCCAGGGTGCGCCGGGTAGTATATGTTCGTACTTAGGTAATCAGACATAGTCGCCGCTAGGGGACGCTCCTTTCATGCACATTTTTTTTTAATGAAATACGGTCATGTCAGTTCAGCTTAATGAAAAATTTGACTATAAAAGTTAACCAGCGATCGAATTATTGGTGAATACATCTCGCGTTCCGCTATGGCGTAATAATTTTAAACGTCAGCCATTATCTATGTAAGCACGAGGTGTTTTAGTGTGATGTCAAATATATAGCTTTTAAGAAAACTGGCATCCTTTAAGATAATATATAGGGTTATATGGCGAACTCTATTTAACGGCTCTTAGAACAATGCACATGGTAGGTTAGCGTTTTCAGTTGCCAAAGATCAAGATCACCAACCCAAAAAAATATTTAGGTTTCTTTAACTTGTCTTATGTGTTTATAATAATGACGCTATTCCAATAGGCTAGATGCGGTTTGTACTAACATCATCATATGTAGACAACAATACAACATAACTGTAAGTATTTTTAATTTATTTGAGCCAAACACTTTTACATATATAAAGACATCCACCCGACGTCCATTAAAAGAGAATTACAAAAACTTAAACGACACGCAAATTGACGCAGTTAACGCTCGCTGCCTTGCGATTTTCACGGTTAAAAAGACCGCATATCAATTTAAATATTAAAAGGAGAATTTGAACATGTTAATGGTAAGATTACCCGCGTTTAACTTAAAATTTGTTTGTTTCTTTTATTTAAAGTGTTGTTGAGTGTGCATTATTTTTTGTTAATGTTAGTTTTAAAACATTTATAGCGTAAAATGAAGTAGGTAAGTAGTGTTTAATAGATACGTCACTAATGTCACATGGCTTGTTGTACGGTTAGATCAACTACTTTTGTGATGAGCGTAAATATTTGTGTGCAAGTGCAATAAAACTAAATTTATTGCCTATGAAAATACACATATTTATATGTAGGTATACAAATATAGCTGTTTAATATCTGTTTGGTTACCTGCTCTGTATCTTCTTTGAGATTGGGTAACCGCGGGAGAAAATGTCCCAAGATGTTATGTACATCGCCTGTAATCCCGGAAGAGGAAGAGGAGTGTAGGACACTCCCAGATGTCACCAGTTACATTTGCGTTCCGTGAGCCTGTTGCAATACACCGGGCACAAATCCAAATTCCGAGTTACTACTAGAAATTTGTAGTTAAAAAATCTAACAGCAGGTACTCTACCCGGGGCTCGAACCCAAGACCTATTTATCAGCAGTTGCGCTTTCCACTCGAACAATAAGCAGTATACTCATTATTATTACATTTTTCAATTTGGCGCGTGTTGTAATGAACCTTGTAGAACGAAATAAACTATGTATATCGGGTTCAACCAATTCGCACGTCACATAGACCCTTATTTAGGGCAATAATCTCGCTTGGTAAGACGAAGAAGCCTTGTTCAACGTTGAAGCGATTTTCACAGTTAATAACCTTTGAGATCTCTATCAATGAACGCCTAAACAAGACTTGAATGCATTATTAGACAACGTATAAATGGGCTCTTAACTTCGATTGCTATGTTTTGAATGAAATAAAATTTGGTATAGGACTAATCGAACGTTGGAATAGATAGATTTTGTAGAATGACATCTCAATTCAACCTTGAAGAAAGTGAAACAGGTAAATAATATTGTTGTATTGCATGTTTTTAGGTTTACGCGAACTACTCCGCGAGTAACAAAAAGTGAAAACAGTTAAATTAGAGAGTTCCTAAATTTACAAGAAATCTGATAGAATCTTTGTACAACTAATTGCTATCGACGAAAAAGATTAAACTGCGTTATTCCTATTGTTTGTTGGTGTCTTCATTACGATGAGAAATAAAAATGTGTTGTAGTATAAGTAGTAATTGAAGTATAAATAACATAGAAAGATGATATATTCAAAGTAAATAAAAGCCGACTTGTAAAGCAAACTCATATCAATAACTAATCCAAGTCAATTTGTGTTCAAACAATATTTTGTCTTAATCAACATCGAGCAGTTACTACTCGAGCTAGCAAAATATATTACCGAGAACTCATTAGACTAAAAATAATTATACGTTGTTATATCAATAACTGGATATCTGACTATATCCGGATTGGTAACGAACATAGCACTCGTCGTGTAGTAAGGGCGTGACACGTTGCCATTGGCCACATAAAAGAGCAAAATAAACACATAATTCGTTGTACCTGTGTAATATACGGAGCACATCTTTATACCACAGCACTAGTAAAATAACTTCTTGCGGTAAAACACTAAACACTGCGGTAAAGGTGTAAGTACTATGGCGAGGTTAGGAATTATATTTTGTTTTTTGTTACACGAGGTCTCTTACAGAACAGAATATCTTGATTATGATAACAATGCAGGTGAAGTTCGATCAAGAAGCTGATTTCTCATACTTCCAACACGTTGGTTTTAGAGTTTATACGTGATAAATAATTGATGATAAAAGTTAAATAAAATAAAAGAGTCATGAGGTTTGAATAAAAATGTCCAGTCCGTAAGCGTAGTAGATATTTTGGTACTTACTGCTGTGTACCGACTCCATAGGAGACCTTGAATGAATATGTAATTACAATAATATCTCAAGTGCTTTTCACCGGCTAATAAGTAACATGCGCTTATAATCCTAAAGTGTTTTCAATATACAATACAAAGGTTAAAATTTAATACGAATTAAAATAGTTGCGAATTTGTACAGATTCAGTTATATACAAGATAGAATTTTGAAAACGTTTGTTGCAAATATCTCGTAATTACACAACGACAGCTGCGTGTGTATGTTGGCGGAGATTATATCAATACAGTGTACATCGTGTATTTAGTTATAAGTTATAAGCTCATGCGATAACTTTTTTTATTAATACATATATAAAAAACGCTATTTGTAACCCCTGAATATTATGGGCTCCAACACAAGGGTAACTTTACCAGTATCCTAGCTTATAGCAACAAATAAGTAGAACAATAAAATTGACCTTAAAACCGTATGAATATGTTAACGAATATGTCAAACTGGTTGTCTAATGTATCGACAGAAATGCAGTTGTCTAATATTAGTGTAATACTGTGCAGTTTTATTCTTATTTCTCAAGGTAGTTGTATTAAAGTTAAAAATGGAAAATATCAGAGTATAGCATTAACTCTTCACATTCTCAAGTTTGAAATTCGACCTCTCACTCTGGGCGCCCGGGTTTAAAAAAATGTTAGCGCGCACATCTTTACAAAAAAATGTGCGTTTTTTTAGTGCGTTTAGTTTAAATATCACTTGCTATAATGGTGAAGGAAACCATCTTGAGGAAACCTGCACGCCTTAGGGTTCTGAAAAAAAATTACCTAAGCGTGCCAAGTCTGCCCAACCCGCACTTGACCTGCGTGGCAAAATATGACCTTAATCCTGTCATTATGAAAGGAGATCCATGTTCCAGCAGTGGAAGGATAGAAGGGTGGAAAAAAAAATCGGAGCGGGTAACTACGTCAGACAGTAGAACAGTAAAAAAAATGATGATGACGATAATAATAATGATGATCAGATAAGACTTATGTCAGAATTAGATTATATACAAGAAATCGTCATCCGTTCTTAACATGCGCGGTATTATTATAGGAAAAAGAAAGGTAATAGCGACGTACGTAGGTACTCGTATGTGTGCGCATATGTTATCGTCTAATAACTGATGTGATGTAAGAAACACGTAATCTTCACTAGAGGATTGATCTTGCTGTTTTACGACGCGCTGTTTGATATTGACATACCTACTGGGCAGTTTACTATGTAGGTATTAACACACGGAGTTTGTGCTAGCTATCATTGGTTTATATTGCGCTGGTGCAGGCTTCAGTGGCTTACATTTCGGCCGTCCGCTTCGGGTTCCTGCGTTATCCTTGTGTAGAGGTAGAGGTTCGTCTTTATCAAATTTTGTCAGTTTTAATTAGTCTTTCAATAAAGGTGATAGAAAATATCGTGAGGAATCTTGCGTATCTTGAGTAAAAGTCATTAGGTAAATGTCATTAGATCGTAACCATACCTTTTGTAATACTTTAATATATTTTAACATTATTATACATAAAAGTAGCTGTCTATCAAGTTGAAGCGAAATATCTAATAGTGTTTTTAGTCAAACAGGTTCTTAAGCAAATATTATAAATCGCTTATGTCCATATTCGGTAGATCTCTATAAGAAAAGGTGATTAACTAAATCTATTTGTATATGCAATATAAATTATATATAATAATATGTATGGTGTGCCAGCAAGAATTTGAAATCACATGCAACATAAGGTTTTAAAATTGTAGGTATGTTAACTATTTATGAACATACTTAATAATTAAGTATTATGAAGAAATACATACTCTTTCACATTTAAAATGACTAATAAAAATGGAATACAATTTTGACAATCGGTAAGTACCTTAATAAGTTCAAAGTTACCTGATCTCACTTTTTTGTTAAAGAGTAAAAGATGAGTAGAACTCTTCGTAATATTAAGAGATTAGCAACATACAGTAACTGCAAGACTTAGTTTGACAAAATATTCATGCGGCAGCGTTATCGGAAATAAATAAATTAGTAACCGGCTGATCGCAGTATGCCGCAGCAGCCGCAGTCCCCAACCTGCATGCCCAGCGTTGGGATTGTAAGCAAAGACTCTTCACGGAACGCCTATATTCAGCAGCGGACTAATGATGATAACATTTGTTAGTTAAGAAGTGAAACACTTAAGGTTTTTGTGAATTTAAGTGATCCGTGAACATTGTACGGGTCTCATTAAGTCTCGTTTTGAAGTTATGTGCCGAAATTAAATATTCCATGCAAACACATGTTATGTAAACTTTGAAGTGGCCTTGGTAACTGGTTTGAAACAAGATTCGCGGAGAGTGTTACTTTCATTTCAGCGTCTAACCCTCAGTTTTGGGTCTGACAGATTGTGTTTGCCCTTTAACATTAATAATACGGACCATCACGCCTGTAATTCCCGAAGAGGAAGGCAGAGGAATATAGTATACTCCTGCGTTTCACCAGTTACTTTTACGTCCTACTATGGAATAGATGGTGAGCCTATTGCTATACACCGGGTAAATATCCAGACTCCGAGCCACTCCGACCCCGGCCCGGGAATTGAACCCAGGACCTCTCGATAAGAAGTCGCACTTGCAACCAACACGACCAACGAGATATTTATTAATTTAATTAAATTAATTTAATTTATAAACATCAATAATGGATGATATATAATAATATTGTTAGTAACGAAGCCCCGCTTGGCTATGATGCGCCATATTATGAAGAATGATTTTATCATACGTTACGAGATGCCGACTTTACATAACGAACTCCCATAAGCAATTTTTCTATTCTATAGTCCTATAGAAATATCTTATGTTTGGGTGAATTGTCTTCTACCTAATTAAGGAATTATTTTACAAGATGCCGGTTAGTTATCTGACCCTCTATAAGAATATAGCAGATTTATTTAGTTATATTCTACGTCCGACGGAATAGAGAGCGAAGGCTAGTCACATATCGGACACAATACTAACGGGAATTTTAAGCAGAAAATTCCAATCACTCTTAAAAAATCAATAAAAGGAATTAGATATACATATACGTAGCAATCAGTCGAGATTCGAATGTCGTGAGTGTGGTAACACAGTATTTCATAATCGTGTTTACAGCTTTTTTAACGGTCCAATATTCGTCAGGTTTTTCGATCTGTATGTCGTTCTCGTCTCGCTCTTGCACTATTAAGGTTCAAATTCCATTGAAATGAAGCGATATTGGAATAACATGTGCAACGGACGGACATTTCATCTTCGTTATAGGAAGTTAGGACGTAAGACGGTATGGTTGCAGCTGTTGCAATGACACCAATACGGTTCTTGGAATGTTGAATGTAACACCGCTGTGTTACTTAAAGTCGTAATTCGACTGGCGCGTGGATCTAATGGTTAATGTTAACGCAGTATTAATTGTGGCATTTCGTGGCCATGAAAAACCACCGTATATTAGTTTTCTAGCGAGTTATTTTTTAATATCATATTCATTTATTTATTATATCCGTACTTTTTATTTATGTTATGCATGAGTGTATGATTTTATGAGTAATGAGATTGGCGTATTACATTAATGATAATAAATACATACATAAAGATAAACGTTTATATTCCATTTTAAGTATTTTTAGTGCACATAAGAATGGAACTGAAGCGTAACATCGATAGTCAAGACATCTTATCCCTTAGGATACAGTTATTAAGTATATTTCAACGCTAACCTGCGGAAGACAATTCAAACCTCAATTATTTTTTGTAAGGATTTAATTTTAAGAAAACATTCGAAATTTAAATTCGATATACACTATATGGCTAAAATGTATTATTTGTTCTTATAATACAGATGTAATCTTTTCATGTACAGTGAAATGAAAGAAAGAAAGAACAAGGAAAATAATGTTATTTTGATAAGTAACACTACAAGCAAATAAAAAAAAAACAAAAGAAAAAACAAATAAAAGAGTAATAAAGTAAAAGATATTGTTGCAGTGCTACCTAACAAAGTAGGAACACACTCGGTGTAACTGTGAAGAGACATTCACTGATTGTCAGTGTGCCCTAAATATTGGGTAGTGACAATATGTCGATATAATTGACATAATGTTCGATTACTTGGTATGAGTGCCCTTTAATTTGCCAAATAATAAAAATATATGGACTAACAATAATAAATATAAAATAGAAATGGAACAACGACTTATAAACGGTAACCTAATTCTCACGTTGACATAGTTTTAGTTCACAGTTTCACAGGTTTATTTTAGTATAAAAACGGAACAGATTTTTCCGCGACTTTGTCGAACAAAGTTTTCTCACAGAAGGCGACCTTATCTTAGAAAGTAGTTCTACTGTAAGGTCCCTTTAATTATGACCTCGTTCATTTTGCGGAAATCAACGTGAAGTTTGGGTGTAAAACCTTGTATATTGAACCCGTTGAATTCGACGAATTGATATTCATATATAGGCCCTTTTATTTCGTGTTTATATTAATTTACTTTATCAATTATTATTTCTGTAACTTACGTTTTACTAAGCATTGTTAATAATTCTTTTGTGACACAGTTACATATTCGTTACATACAGTTTAAATTATCAAAATGTTCATGAAGTAAATTTAAAGACTTTTAACGAATGAAACTATTAGAATTTGTTTCTAGAGTGTCGCTTTTTAATTGATTTTATGTCCAAGGATTACAGCGACGTGAACGATCAAGAATGTGGCAGACCCGCTTAGCATCAATTCTTCTTCAGCGTGAAATAAAAATTTCGCATAGCGTGTTGCCATAATGACTTAACCGCTATTCGTCCTTGTGACAAGTCAATGTTAACAAGAGATTTTGAGAATTGACATGGGCGTGCGATTTGTCAGAAGGTAACTAGCAGGAAGTTGCCGCTTAGCGTTAGTTCATAGGTAAAGCAGATTTGTTTACCTTCGGTTTGAATTTTAGGTGAAAATTCTTGGAGGGATTGTTTCTGTCAGCCAGGTTTTTAACATTTCTTTGTGTCACAACAAGGTGAACAAGCTTTTTAATAATGATTATAGCGATGTCCATCACTTGAGTTTCCATTTAGTTCATCGCTATTATTAAATTCCTGTCATAAAATTTCAAAAAGAACACAAAACAATATTTTCCGTTTTCATCTTTTGGAATAGCAGATTGTAAAGGTCGAGTTGTTTTAAAAATACTTTTTTCGATACAAAATTTCTCTTCACAATCAGCGTCGTCGTGTTTTAATATAAAAACTCTAGTTGGCCTGAAATTATTTTAAATGCATTCTAATAAAATACAAATGTAACATGTACTTTACCATGATCATTTAACCATATTCCAAACGAGAAGTACCCGATAAAAACCCAGAAATTGCATTCTGATAAGCTTAAGCTGTTTACAGTTTCGTACGCGTTTAACATACCATTCACTTGATTGCACGACCTTGCGTAATTGGCGATCTGGTCCATGCGCAGTTCCGATGGAATTGACTTTTGCTTCACTCGCTACGGGCGTGAGCTTTTAGTAGGTACTATGGATATTAAGTAACGATATATGAAAATCTAGGGTCGTTCACCAATAAATGTCCAAATAATGTAGGTACTTTTAACTAGAAATCAAGACGGGTCTGTTTTCTAACTTACATAAGCATAAACTACAATCTTATGTGCTATTTTTATGTATAACGTAATATTACGCCTATAATCCCCGAAGAGGTAGGCAGAGGCCGTTGGATTTTTCTAACTTCACATTTCTAGTCGTGGTTCGGATTCGGATTTGTGCCCAGTTTGTGGCTATAGGCGCAGACTCACTACCTATCCCATGATGGGGCGTGAACGTAATTGGCAAAACGTGGGAATGTGCTACACTCCTATGCCTACCTGTAGAGTTAGGCATTACGTAGGGGCATTACAGGTGTGATGTCACGTTATAATAATTATCATCAACATCTTCAGCTTTTGAAACCACTACTGAAAATCGGCCTACTCTTCCCGGTCCTGAGCCTTCAGAAATCCAGCAGTAGCCTGCTGTCTTCTTCAGGTCGTCAGCGCAGCTGGTAGGAGGGCGACCAACACTCCTTTTACCGAGACGCAGCCGCCACTCGATGATCTATCTTCCATCAGTTATCGGTCATTCGAGCGATGTGGCGTGCCTACTATCAAAACTTGTTAATTTTGAGAGATAAGTCAGTAACGTTTGTTATTCTACGGATTTTATAGTTACGGATTCTGTCGCGTAGCAAAATACCGAGCATAGTTCTCTCATAGCACGTAGAGCGACTTCGAGTTTGTGAATGAGGCCGACAGTAAAGGACCACGTCTCGTCACCGTATCTCATCACTGATGACACACACTGCTCGAATATTTTCCACATAAGGCACTGAGGAATGTTGGACGTCAAGAATTTCGTATTTTCCCGAACGCTGCCCATCCGATTGGATTCTTCGGGTAGCCTCTCTCTCGTAGTTGGATTTACCCATTCGGATCGCTTGTCCCAGGTAAATATACTCGTCTATAACTTGCAGAGCTGTACCATCGACAACTACCGGCCGGGATGTGACGCGGCCGTTCTTCACGATTTTCGCCTTGTCCACGTTCATCTTAAGACCCACCCGTTGTGAGGCACTATTGAGATCATTGAGCATATTGTTGAGCTAATATAATTGTACAAAACATTAAAATGTATGTTTGAATCGATGGACAATGCAACTATATGAAAAGATAAGAAAATTACGTATAATTATTAAAGCTCATATATGTATTATGATGCAAATAGTTGCTTGCAAAGTTTTTCGTATTTAAATAAGATTTTATTGTTTCTGTATGTGTTGTTTATCAGTGATTTTGATATGTATTTCGATAAAATAGGTCGGAAGTTTCCGAAACCGTCGTGTCTGTATGAAGAGAGGGATGATCTGGGCAAAATCAGGACTTTACGGATATGAGTACCTACATGTACCCACATATGTATATCTTACACCAAATCTTATCGAACATAACAAATTTCATCAAAATCGGTTTAGCATTCAGTTGTGGCTAAGGTCATCCACCTCTATCTTATAACGTTGGATTCAAATTACAACATATAAAAAAACATATGAACAGCTATTTTATTACTTTTGCACTGAACAAAATGGTACTAACATTTATTTCGGAAAAGTACCAGCGTTTCACAACGGTAATTACTCATTAAATTTCTAATTTTTATCTGCATAGAGTAATTATGTATGAATTTAAATTGTTTTCATAACGTAATGAAATTCTTTAGTAGAATGTTATATGAAAACTGGCGAATTTTAATTAAGCATTACATCTGGTAAAAGAACACATTATGAAACTACACGGTCTTTTATATTCAAATTCGGTGGTTTATGTAAGTATAACGCCTGTATTTGCGCCAAGATGTAGGTAGAGGAATATAGCACATCCATTTTTCACGAGCTATATACATATGTACATACGTCCCATGAAATAAAGGATAAGCCTATTGCCATGCATCGGACACAAATCAAAACTTCAATCCACTCCTGGGAATGTCAAGTTGGAAAAATCCAATAATATTTTTTCTGACCCGTGGATTGAATCCAGGACCTCTTGCTAAGCAGCTGGTCTCGAGACCAACAGTCCAACCAATACCATAGATTCCTTTTATTAGTTTGTACAGAAAATTTATGAAAGTAAAAATAGAGCCACATAATTCATACACATGTATTGTAATGTCGATGTCTAAGCCAGTAAAGCCGCGGGTGTTTTTCACACGTGCGTTGGCATACCAAACGCGGGCAATTAATTACATACTATCGTTACGAGTAACAATGGGTGGTCATTAGCTCATGTCATATACGGGTTAAACACGATATGTCTTCTGTACGAAGCTGGAATTCGTAACTAAGGTATATAATGGTGCCTTCAATTGACTGTAAGTTGACATGTACTCAAGATGAGTTGTTTGGATAAATAAATAAAAAAAGCTTATATGTATATTGTGTATAGGAACAGGCTAATCGCCTATTATATTGTGACACATAAACGTAAGAGGTAAAACATTGGAGCGTACTACACTCCTCCGTTTTTATATTCTTTGAAGATTATAGGCGCGATGTTAGGTAGGTAGAGGAATGTATGCATTACATTCCCATCATTCACCAGTTACGTTTGCGTCCCGCTATGGAATAAGTGGTCAGGCTATTACTATCCGCCGAGCACATTTCCAGACTCCGAGAGTATTATAATATTATTATAATTATTGCTATCATCATTATGTTATGAGTACAAGTATGTAAGATTTATTTGCGTTTATAAATGTATTTGCGTATGTTGCGAGATGTCTGGCTTACACGACAACCGTTGTCTATTTTAAAAGCGGATGACTACGTGCGAATGACTCTAAAATTATAATACAAATGCCTTAAGTCATTGGAAACATTAAACTAAAAGTTGTACCGAATTAAAAGCCCTAGTAAGTTACTGTTACTGATCTATCTAATTTATTAAATATTTTACTTATGTTGTTTGAAACATGGTTTATATTCTATTGGAAACATTAAAAGCTATATGACTTATAAGCCTCTAATGCATTTATATTACCTACTGAGTTGCGTAATAAAACATGTCATTGCTCATACCAAATAAGATATAAAGACGGATTCTTAATACAAAGATTTAAATAGGTTACCACTACACTAGTTCTGTACAGAAACATGAACCGCTATACATGGAAAGTATCATCAATGTTGATTCAAACGTTTATGTAAACATAACATAACATAACGCCTATTATCCCCGAAGAGGTAGGCAGAGGAGTTTAGAACTCCCACATTCACCAGTTATGTTTTCGTCCCACTATGTAATAGATGGCGAGCCTATTGTCATACACCGGGCACACATCCACACTCCGAGCCACTATTGGAAAACTTAAATTAGAAAAATCTAATAGTGCCCGATCCGGGATTTGATCCCAGAACCTCCCGATCGGCAGTCGCCTTTGTACCCAACACGACCAACGAGCCAGTCAAATATATATATTATTATACATACAATTTGTATATGTTTACATGTTCAAAATATTTATTAGAAATTAAAATAATTTGGTTCCTACCTCCAACGTTCTATCATTACATGGGTAATGTAGGAAATTCAGTCAACCCTTTGTTAACAACAATAAAGAATAAATAAATGAAGACAGCACTAATTTAGATTAAAGAGCTATAACAACAAATTATCATATAATTTAATCAAGGGGAAAGTTAGTGGTACTATTGGTAAATGCGAACACATCGTGTATTTTTATAATAAAATTTCGAAATCGAAAACGTTTATAATAAAATTTGGTGCAAAATTTCTTGTGCTCCAAGTAAGACGCCGTAAACACCGCGAGATAAAAACTAAATACGCAAATACTAAATAAGCAGATTTTTTTTAAGAAGAAGAATGAACAAAGTAATAGAATATTTTGTATGTAAAATTGCATGCCCGATGTGGGTAATACTGTTGAATACTACATACTTTGCTGTACCTACTAAGACCATCAACA
>DWFO01001817.1:0-14900 GCA_018246595.1 Mimoniades nurscia nurscia | reverse complement strand
CGAACACGCACACAAAACACGGCGAGCAAACAATACTAACACCAACACACAAGTAAATTTAAACTCACCTCAAAATAAATCCATTAGAAAACACACTTGTTCAAACAACTAGCGCTTAGCCTCGAAAACGCGTTGAAAAAACACTCGTGGCATCTGATGTGTGCTCAACACTTTTCAAAACTTTCTGTCCAGTCTGTACACCTTGGTTAGCACCTCCCGCCGGCTTCCCGCCAAAAAATTTTCGAACTTTCAAAATGCGCGCGAGACGTCTAATACACACTGAACGGGTGTATTACTTTTTTAATCGAGGCTAAGGGCACTCGTTATCTCCGGCATTAGGTCTGTGGGTGAACGATCTCAATTCCATGCTACATATTACGAATTCGCGAATTTTTACATGCGAACGCAGTTCCGCAATATAAATCGCGCGATACAACTAAATACTAGTGCAAAATAAAAGAAACACGCCGAGGCCCCAACACAATTATTAACACACGTTGCGCGGTAAAAATAAACTATGATTAACTGCTATTAAGATTCGCGGAGACACCGGCGAGCGACATGCGAATGAGGCGCGTAAAAAAAAATATTAATAAAAATGATTATTGTGATGGTCGAATAGGGTCCGCCAATAAAAAATCGCGAATTTGTTTACCGCGGCTATTTTTGTCGCTAGAAGCGGTTCCGATATGAATAATTATCGGCAGCGAGCGAACATCGACGCATAGTTGTCGTTTCATAAAACGTGCGCGTTAAAACTGAGTCGAAAGGCTCGCCCCGTGGTAGAGCATAGCGCCGAATAAAATAAACAACAATATACCTAAATAAGCGGCACGGCGGGCGCGGCTGTGTGTGCGTGAGTGCCGCTGTGTGCGTGTGTAAACAAGGGGCGACTCGACTTGCATGACGTTCCGACAATCATCGAGTCATTGCTCAGTGTTTTTTTTAATTGTCTAGTCATTTCATTACTCGCTGTTTCCAATCCAAACGGTAATTTAGTTCGTAATTTACAACAATAAAAAATCCAATTAGAAGTTCTTCAGCATAATAATATCATGATGATTACATTTAACGAGCATCGAGCAACTTCACGAATATTATTCTTAACATATTTCAAGCGTTTAAATTAAATTGCAATTTGAATTGATACAGTAATTTTCTCGTATCAGCACATTTTACTCGCATTTTAATTATAATTTCTTTGTTTATACATTACGTATTGCAATCATAATTCTTCTTCGTCGAGTCGATAGCTGATCGCGAGTGATCAGCTATCGTGGTGAAAGGATTAGTCGTAATGTCCAGGGTGCGCCGGGCAGTGTATGTTCTTAATGAGACATAGTCGCCACTCTTGAAGGCTCCTTTCAGGCATCCTAAAAATAGAGTAACATTTAATAAATATTAAAAGGTAAAACAGTCCTAACATTCAGTTACGTAATTTTTTATTGCCCTTATCTAAAACAAACCATACAACTACACAGGAATTATTGCAAAATCCAGTATCTAATCATTAGAGAACAAAAGATATAATGAACCCATCAGCGCACCAGTCCGACCGGCCCTGATCTCCCCGCGAGAATAAACATATGACGTCACCGGCGGGTAAACAAACAAACAAACACATGCGCTCATGTTTCCTTAATACAATTATTATTTCGAATGTGGAACGCGGAGCGGACGTACGAAAGCGAGCACCGAGCGACAACACTGATCGACCACTTTGAAATGTATGATCGTTCTTTTTTTAAATATGTATTCAAAACAGGAAGACATAATTATTAAATCATAATTTCATATACTTTTACATGCCAGTGTTATGCTAGACTGCGAATAGAAGCCGGAACATAGTTAGTTATTTGTTCCCTTAAACCAGGTGTATCAAGTATTAAATCATTTATTAACTATGTAGTTTATACATCGAGATTATAATTTAGTTTTCGCTGCATTGTACACACACGTACTTTGAGGTTTTGAATTCGCGAATCTTAGAACCGAGCGTTTATATAGCCAGTTAAATATATGCTAAAGCCCGGTTAAATATATGCATAATTAAAATATGTTCTAAAGAGAAGATTATGCGTTACTTACGATTACATTTAATTATTTAATACACACAATTTTATTTCATTAAAATGATATATTTCAAACATGTTTTATAGTATACGTTCTTAATAACGTTATGACATTTTTTGAGATTATTGTAATAAAGCCAGGTATGTATTTGATGAAAAAAGAATATGTCTAGAAAATGATGACCATTAAGATGTTATTTTATTACTAATCAACATTTCGGAAGCGAAATAAATCAAGAATTAAATTAGAATGTTATAACAATTTTAATCGAACGCCATTAAAAATAAAGTTGTTTCTAGAATAATGTTTTAACCTATTTTTAAACTTATAGAACTATTAAAATGGCCATGAAGCTTGTACATATCGAAAATTTATTAGTTAAGATACATTTCTTTAACGAACATTCTTTGTATATAGGCATAATATATATAGAGTTTAAATAGCCTGTTAGTCCAGCGGTTTATTAACAATTACTGAGCCGGATGTTGCAGGTTTGGTTTACGTGTAGGTATAATATTTATCAATTAAATTTGTATATAACAATATGCTATATCATTTATAATTTATATTTAAATATTTTATGAGGCACTTTGTTACTTCTATCTTCGCTTTATACATTTTATCAAAGTATTTACTTCACGCATGTTATAAAGATTTGGCGCCGGAAGCTTGCATTAACTGTATTTGAGAACACGTGTAAAAAAGAAGTAAAATTTTTGAGTTTGAGAAAATGTTTGAGAAATTATCAGTTTTTAGTAAAATTTTGAAATAAAGAATCATTTAATGTGATTATGTCAATCATTACAATATTTATTTTCTACATCGGTGAATCTGCTGAACCGAATTCGATCGAACTTGTATTGACAATCAGAGCCCTTTGAAGGGATTAACTGAGCCTTATTCTTATCCTGCAAAGATTTTCATCTTTCTGTATAAATTTGAGAATCGGTAAATATTAATGGACACACGGATGCATTAAAATGTAGTAAGTAGTTGCTCAAAAACAAATTGATATGTAAATAAATAAAATATAGGTGCCAGTGTTTGATTGGTTTAAATGAAAGAATTTTATTCAATCATTATGACTATTTTCTTCGTACTGTCTAATATTGAACACGTGTAATAAAGTTATTTTCTGTTTGTATGATTTTTTCCTGGTAAGCGGATACTCTGATTTGACTTTCCTACAGGACTATATCATTTTTCATGAGGTTTTATTTGCAGATGGAAAACTTTTCAGACGGTCTCTACATTAAAATGAAAAAGCATAAAACGAGCATTCAATTGTCTAAATGAATTGATCTATGTTTATTTGATAGACAACTACACACAGTGGCGAGCAATCAATAATTTAGAATAAAAATTGTTTTATATATAACAAATAGCTCACACTTTAGAAATTAAACATTACTTGTTAAAGGGATGGAGGAAAACATTGTGAAGAAACCAGTACAGCTTAAAGATCTCTACAGTGCTCATAAGGGATATTTATTTTATCTGCCAACATGCACTTGGCCAACAAGGCCTTATGGCTTTAACCATTTTCAATGTGAGAGGATCGATCAGTAATGCGATAAAAAGGGATAATGGCGATGGTGAGAAAAAAGTGAATTACGCATAAAATAAATTTAGGATACAATGAAATATGTTACTCGTAATACGAAAACAGATTTAAATTGTATTAATGGCTGAAGATGGCAAAGATTATTTACGATTTTATTGTCTCGCCGCACGGCGCCTACTACTCGCTTTTCTGCACAATTCAACATCGACAGCTACCCTTAAGAAATATTTCGTTGTGGTGATTAACACAATTATAAACATAATGAAAATGTTGTCGTAATTTATAGATAATGTTTATACCACAGATATCCTGCACATGTCTCTTATATAATGTCACAGAATAAAATATGTGGAAAATTGTAAATTATTACAAAATGAACAACTTGTTTTACTTTACGAGTAAGTTGTTTGAATTTATTATTCACCATTTATTGACTCTATATTAATTTATATATTATTTACCTATACTTAGGTAATAAACGGCGGACTTAATGCCTAATGGCATTCTCTGCCAGTCAATCCTGGTAAACTTTCAAATTTATCGAAGTAGCTGACAAACTGTAATCCCCATAGTTTTAGTAATCGCTGACTAATAAATAGTCTTTTTTATATCTTAGTAGGTGAACAAAGGGCACACTGATTTGTTTTCCTATCTCTTATCTGTTCCTGTGTAAAACATCAAATATTTGATTCGTATGAATACATACTTTTTACATTAGGTTATGAACTTTTGTGTTAGTAATATTATTATGGACTTTACAGGTAACTGGAGCACGTTGTCGCGACTGTGGATTTTCCATTCATTATTTTGGTACTGATTGCCGAGTACTATTGAATTGAATAGTTTTCTATTTTAAGTGAATTTGACTGTAACTGTCTAAAAGGTCCGTTTAAGCCTCTTTAATAAGGTACATTATAAGTTGACGCTGGTCTGTCTTGACTAAATAGATCACGTACTAACTGATAAAGGTATGATCTGGGTGAACTGATTTAGGGTGATGCAGTCAGCAGTCTGTTCGGAACCGGCTTACGTGTACAAAGTGTACAAACAGTGTTGAATGTAGGAAGGGCATGTTGAGCCCTTATAAACTTAAGAGTAGCGGAAATTTAGCACTTTGTGTTATCTTTTTACAAACGGTATAACAACAAATTAAGACACATGCAATCAATCGATCCACTGTCAGAATCGAAATGTCTTCTCCTCTCAAAATCGAAAAAGTTTGGGGGAAATCGAAAAATCTAATAAAATACGGGTTGATAGTATATAAAATACCGATACATAATTGTCTTATATATGTATGAACATAGACAAAACATTTTAAAGCTTGACAAGTCTCTGAAAATGTCGTTGAGTAATGGTGGCTGTGATCAGTTATTTATTTGATCTGTATTTGATCGTTTTAAAAAAGAGACGCCGTCAGAAACAATCCGAAAACATTACCAAAACACAGCTGGCCTTGTTACCAAAAGCAGAACAATTCGCGCGCGCTTTATTGAGATCAGTTGATAAGATACAATAGATACTAGATAACCGCAAAAATTTATTGCAAATATCGTATTACCTACTTGTATTATGTTTAAATATAATAATGACGGTGGTTGGACATGTAGAGTAAATGAAAAAACATCATAAGGAAACCTCCACGTCCTGGAGATGTCCATAGTGTTTTCTAAGACTTGTGAAATTACTAAGCCTAGTTTACCATAGACGGAAGTTATGCTATGCTCTACTCACTCTCTGATAACATCTAAGTCCCACAGTCAAGTGATAAAAGAGCTATTGATGATAATTAATTACGATGTGAAGGTCATCAAGACCTCTGGATAAATGAAGATTGAAAAATTAAATGGGGGCTCTACCAACAGGAGGTTATGTTGATTGCTATCATTGTCACTGTGGTCTAAACTAGAATGCCTCGTGTATCTATAGGCTGAATGTATATATCTCATCTCTAACACTCATCCAATGATGATAAAAGTTTAGTTTACATCTTACACCGCTGGAGTTCAAGACAAATTAAAGATAGGTCCGACGCGGCCAAGTGATGCGCGGGAAAACTATATAGAAACTATACGTATTGTCAATTATAGCAACAATTTAAATATAATGCCTATTTAGGCATCATTGTATATTGTTATTATTCAAAATTAGCGTTAGTATCGTGGCATTTGATTCTTGGATTCACGGTCAAACACTCGCGCAGGAGCATACCAATGTTAGCTCGCGAATTTACGTTAGGTGCGCCTCGACTACTAATGAAGTTAATCTCTATGTATTACAAAATCGACGTATTTGTTTGATGTACAACACTTTAGTAGATGGCTTATAATACTTTTATTATACCTTCTCGTTTTCCGTGTGTAATTAAAATAATTTGTAACGGGTTATTAAAATTCCAAATTCAAACAGATAAGAATATCTGTTAAATTCTGCGCCAAATTTGAGCTTTAACTCCACCATAGACTACAGCTATTTCTTTAGAAAAGAACTTCAAATCACTATAAAGTGCAGAGCGACAATACATCATAAAACGCAAATACTACGCGTAATTCTCAGAATTTATTTAAATAATAATATTATAGGTTATTAGGAAAATCCTTTTAAAAAATCAATAATGATTGTAATTGCTGAGTCTCACACTCCAAAAATAATAAGTTTTAATTACATGTAGGTAATCATTTATTCAAGTAACATACTACAGACCCACAGAACATATTTCGAGAGATAAATTTTTGTTACTGGTTTTTAGTGGTATTAGTTAAAACTCATAAATATTCATTGAACAACTATAGAAATGGGCTTAAAAAGTAGCGTATTCATTGCCAGTGCTTACCAAACACATTTGTTTTAAGCACATTTATTAAAAAAAGTACTGTTTACAAAAAAAGTACTGTTTACAGTATACATTATAAAAATTCAAAATATTTTGGAAACATTAATAAACATTAAATCAATTATTCATGTTTCATTTCAGAAACCTATGCGAAAACATGTGCCTTTATCATTTACCGTCTATGTCTTTTGATACACGCACTCTGCCACAACGCGACATAAATATATAGATGTCTAATCATTGGCAAGAAGTGCCAATACCGCTTAATGCACACCTGAATAAGTTACGCTGTGCGGAACCTAGACTAAATTATTACGAGAAGAAAAAATGCTCAAGACCTTATACTGCAGCTGAATGTACGTTAAATATTCTGTAATAACGACTGTTATCGCCAAGATAGTGGTTAAAACTTGTCGTGGTACTTCTAGGTGGTTTATAAACTTCTGGCTGAATTTATGGCTGCAGATTATTATAATAAGTGTGCATTTATTAACTAATTAATTCACACTTATATTAATTCACTAATGTCTATAATTCTGTGGAACACGTGAAATAAATTTAAAAAACAAACAATAATGACAAACATAAGTAAGCTACTAATTATTACGTTATTTATAGTAAAATAAGTAAAATAATAATTATTCATCGTTATTGATTGTACTATTTTTTTATATTATATGCTATTATGAAAGTACTCCATTCTTGAGTAATTAATTACTATTGTTTTATACCAACATAAGTAATTATAAACAAAAACATTTTTTTTTCAGTTATATTTTTAAGCAGTTAAGCAGAGACTGAACTAAATTAAGTTTTAAAATTTAGTGTTAACAATTACATCTACAAAGATGGCGCTATTTTCTATATCAGAAATGTATTAACATTCTGTAAAATATAAAGAGAATGAAATTAAAGTTAAATATAATGAAACCTTCCTAATTTTATTTTAACTTTGTTATTTAATGTTAATTAATAGATTTTTTCTAAAACTGTATACTTAGTTGAGCTAATTCGCCGAACAACTTATGTGTGCAGTTTTGTGCGGCTGTCAAATCGCAAATCTTTGCCACGAAAGCAGGGCAGCAAAACATTCACAAAAAAGGCAACAAAAAAAGTGCGAGCCAGCAAAGTAAATGGCGTCTCTGGTTGTTTTTTATTTGATATCACTGTGTTTCTAATCTTGCGATGTAGTTTTAAGTGTCGTTTGCGTTTGTAGTGTTAATGTTATCTGTAGCGTCGATGTTTCATTGACGGGCAGAAGTTATTTCGTCAACGTTTCACTTTCTGGTGTGAGACAATGGCGACGAACAATTCTCAACAAACCCACGTAAAAGTTGGTGAAAACCGCGATTTCGTGGACGATTACTATAGTTCATGTAGCGAAGCCGAAGCCGGTGAGAGCGTTAAACGTCCGAAAATGGCTCACGGTTACAGAAAACTTTCGAAACTGGGATATTGTCCAAGTGTGTCAAATGATTTGAAACAGGAGACTTCGAGTGATCCCAAAGGTTTGCATACATTCACGTACTATTTACTTTCTATTCTCGACATCTTTATTATGCTTTAGTTGCTTTTAAGACTCTAAAAGTTCTATTCGCCTAGTTTTGGGGGGAAAATACTTAACCTAACATATACATAGTTACATCATTGTTAAGGAGGTCATAATTGTTTATAAACATTTAACGAATATCATATATATATTTCATTAGTACCTTTAACATATAGTCTAAATACTAGTAGTTCTAAAATCTAAGTACGATGTTTTATGAAATTGCATCACTATGACCTTGTTAATGATTGAAATCTACTTTCTATTATCTACTTCACCATATTTGTTATAATTATATCGGTATTGACCAAAGAACATAGTTAACATATATTATGCTCTATTAAGATACTAAAGTCCTGTCTTTACTCTGTCTGAATCACCAAAGGTACCTGGAAATCCCATCAGCAATTTCCTTATGAATCATAGTCCACTATAGGAGCTGCAGTTATCATTATGCATTAATGTAACTTTAATAACACATGTCTCATATCTTATTTTCTCTCCTTTTACTTTGATCAAGCTCATATTGAGCAGAAACTAAACTTTGAATAGACTTAAAATAGCATACATAATGACAATACTTATCATATCTACACTCATTATATTATCACTATATGGCCATATCCTCCCCCGTAGGCAGAGAGTTCCATTACAGATCTAACATGCTGCTTGTACATTCATCACACTCTTGGAAATGTATTGAATCTTATACCTAGTGAATTATAATACATTCATAGTCTGATCCATTCATATATGTCTGTGTATATTAAGTCATAAGTACTTTAGCTTACGATGGATTAGATAACGTAAAATTTTAGGCTCTTTTATATTTTTCCATTACTCCGGTCTATTTATTTGGTCTTTAACTTGTGACCCCACTGGTAACCTTACAAAGTTGTGTATTTTTAAGATCAGATATATGGTGTGATATTGATGAAAGTGTCTTCTTAGCAGGTCGTTCATGGCAGCTTTCAGTACACCTTAAAGTTCATTATAGTAATCCCTAAGTTGCATCATGTCAGCCAAAATACTGCTCGCTGGCTGCAGATGTGAAATGTTGCAATAGCTCAACCCTTCTCATTGGTCTTGAGTAGAGTAGTGTAAAAGTGGATTCATATTCATTATTACATTATTCATTATTACCATTGTCTGAAGTCACCCAACTTGTAGAGACATTAAATAATAAAATAAAATAAATAATGATGCTTACATTGGGTCTGTTAATACTGATAGACTGAAATTCTTTAACATGCAATCATTAGTGGATCGAATCAGTTTCTTGTGAAACTTTTTGATGGATCTTTAGACATGCTTGAGTAACTAGCTACAATACATTTTCCATCCCATTAAACTTATCTAGTATTTCAAGCTTCAATATTTTAGGCAAAGTGGCATGTGAATCTAACTTAGAGCAAACTGCTTCCGTAAATAGATCCATAAAAGAGTACCACACAATCTACTACTACTACAGAGAGTACTATCAAAAAGCAAACATGTGGATCTCTTTGCAGATAATATAGGAGGGTTTAAAAACAAGATAATAACAAAATAAAATTTTCACTGTTTAATATTTGTTTGTGTTTGTATGAATTAAAATTTTAAATTAGTTTTATTTTTGCTGTTACTATTTATATAATTTGGTTTTATAACTTACCTATTTTTTTATTCATCTATTCATATTATTATTAATATTTTCATAATGTTTAAATGTTTGGGATGAAGTTATGTTATAATTTAATTTACTCTTATTTAATCTTATTAAGTTTGTTTCAGTTAAAGTACCCATCTTAGTTTTTATATTTCTACTCAAATTATGATGTTTGCCTTGTTGTCTATAATTGTACTGACGCTCAGCCACATGTTTATGTTGAACTTGTAACTATAACCATGTAACAGTGTTCAGTATGTCAGTGATCTAAATAAATAAATTGGTATTGGACACTCTGTACTCTCTACCTACATTGTATGGGTTCATTTGTATGAAGTTATAATAGTAATAATGTATTGCTAAAGTGATAGCTAGTTTGCTAGATTCTCTTTAAGCATATAAATAACTCATAGAAATTGAGTTAAGGAAGGAGTGTTTTTTATTGCTACCTTTCAGCACTAATAGTCCAATTGACTTGATAATGGAAATTGTCTGAGATTATCAGCAATTCTCTTATTAATAAAAATAAATATGTACTGTGTAGACTGGGCAACAAAATGTTTCTTTTATTAATATGACACTAGTGACACCTCAATTCTAAATGAAAACTTCAAAATAGTTAACATTATACATAGATGTAGGTCAGAAAATGATTTACAAATTTTGTCCACTCTTGATCTTGACTCTATACTGACACAATAACTTTATAGGTATATGTATGTATATATTCAAAAGAATCGAAAATTATTCTGTTTCTGAAGTTTGCTTGTAGAAATGAATCATTCAGTTATTTTTTCTGTAAAGATAGGCAAATCGCGTAAGCATATAGTATAAATTACACTGCCCAACAAATATCCACTTCATAAAATTTTCCAAGAATATTATTATCACATTTGATGTATTTTGGTGTGCTTATTTAAAAAAAGACACTAGTATTTGTGCAGCACCTCTAATTTTTGAGTTTTTTTTAAACTACTCGCGTTTAAGGTGGCGCTGATTATTAAGTCAGTTTCAAGTAATACATTAAAGTTTTTTTTCACAATTAAAACAATGGCTACAAAGAGATGACTATGCTTAAACGATCCAGACAGTTTTTCTCTTATTTGTGGCGAATATTTCGTTACAAAGTATCGTAACTCGATTACGGACTACATTAAATCTGTGTACTGTAACTACTTTGGTGTAAATACTAGTAATCTACAGAAAAAATGGGTGCCTAATACCATATGCCAAAATTGTGTTGTCTCTTTACGACAGTGGTCAAGTGGAAAAAGTTTTTAGCTTTTAAGTTCGAAACACCATGAGCATTAAAATACATTATTTACATTCTCATTTGAATTGATTTCCTGAAAATCTTGGAGATTATAGTCAAGAGTAATTAGTCAATGCAAAGCGCAAAGACAGCTTTCCTTCAAAGCTGGCAAGGCATTGGCCACTCTTTGAGTGTTGCGAATGTCCATAGGCGACGGTAACCACTTACCATCAGGGAGTCCATCCGCCTGTTTGTCAGGCTGAATATAAAAAAAAATGTACATGTGCACAAGGGGCCCGACGATAGCCCAAGAGGGAGCAAGTTGCTGTGGCGAATGAGATAAGTATGAATTGTAGGTAGAGTTGAAAGCACTTGAAGCTTTTCACTGTACAATAAATAACACTTCTAAATAAGTTATTACATTTATTAGAAAAATTGTATAAAAAGAATTTAGAAGTCTGATGATGAAAATTACAAATGAATTCATTCAAGTTTTGAGATACAGGAATTATTGATTAAGCAAGTCAACTTAAAGACTTTGGTGGTTTATATTTGGCAACGTTTTTAGAATGTCTAGGGGCGGCAGCTACCCCTCCCTGCTCCCCCTTGGCGCCGTTCTTGCATGTTTGTAGTATTGTCCATAGCCCATCATGTTTGGTTAGTTGATTATTGATTACAGGACATTTTTGTTTTGATTTAGTATTAAATCTGTGTATATTTTAAATTCCAGGTATTAAACGAAAACGTAGTGAGGAATCAAAACAGTTATGTGTTTACGGGGAAAATGAGAGACCACCGAAATTGAGCAAGATATGGCCAGTGTTTGATTCTGGAGGGTATGGAGACACTAAGATGTTGACGTTGCACGTCATGCAGAAGACACCGCCGATGCCCAATCCCTTGCTATTCAATTTCGAAGAGGAAAAAACGTTGGGTTTATGTGATACAAACCAGTCTGATTGGTTTGGTGGTATCAATGCAACATGGAGGCAGACACAGTTAAACAACACAGTGCCTCAAGACAACTTTACTAAGCGCATATTCTCCTCAGTGTCCAAGCAGCTTCGCATCATCAATGCACATTTTCAAAAGTCCATGTTCAAATACAAGTATCCCCGGGTTACAAGGTCGAATGTGCTTCTAGAAAGTTCCAACAACCGACGACCGGCTACACATACTAGTTTAGCGATGCGAGCGATAAATTTTCAAGCGACTCCCAGACGAGAGTTGCCATGCTATGGTAACCTGGAGCTCCCTTTGAAAATTAAACAAGAGAAGGCATCAACTTCCCAAGTATTCCCTGCGATAATGGGCGTTAAGAGTGAAATGGGAACACCGCGTGATGTCATAGTGAAAGTTGAAAAGGATAGAGTTAAAGTTGAGAGGGAGAGGGAGAAAGACAGGGATAGAGAAAGAGATAGGTAAGTGGAAAAAAATTAAGATTTATAGAATAAGAAATATGGGTGTTTGAAAAAAGAAATTCAATAATTCAAGTCATCAAGTGTAATTATCCAAATTGTTATCAGATCGTCGCACTCGTCACGCCACTCGTGCCAGCAGTGTCGTCGCAGGGCGCGGGTCAAGCGCTGCTCCATTGGCGTGCAGTGTCGCCGCGAGCGCGCTGCCTCCTGGGGGCCGCTCACACATAGCCTCACACTCAAAGGACTCAAGTACTACAGGTATATACCGACAATACTTTTGTCGTTGACATACATGTATTCTAGGGACCAATCACATCTCTTCCTGGCTTACTTTGATTAGTGCTGCATTTTTTACTGATTTAATAAAATCTCAAGAGTAAAGCATGGCTATATGGCAATAGGCTCACCACCTATTCCATAGTGGAACTTAAAAGTAACTGGTGAAACGTGGGAATGTTCTACATTCCTCTGCCTACCTCTTCGGGGATTACAGGCGTGAAGTTACTTTCATATGGCAGATACGTATGTAGATACAATCATGAGTAAAACCTTCCGTAAGATAGAATTATTTAAATTTCGATGTGCTGTCTATTGTTGCAACATTACGTTGAAGTGACATATGAGCGTCCGTCCTGTGTGTGTCGGCGCCACTGCTCCACTGTGTATGTGTACATCCTGCGATTGCGGACGTACATATGTAACTTGACCAAGGTGGCGTTGGAGCACACATTTACTATTAAACTACACTGCGTGGAAACTAACGAGTTATCGGAGACTTCATTCATACCCAAGATTTGAAAATTTGGATAACAAAGATCCTCGATGGGGAAGTTAGTTTGTCACTGCATTTGAATCAAATGGATGGAGACAATTTCGTTTAATATGTTTCAAACTCCAATTAACTTCAAAATATTATTAGCAATCCCTTAATAAACAAAATCAAATGCGTATCGGGTCAGAATTGGTCAATTTATGCAAAAATTAATATCGTAATTTTTTTTTTCAAATAAGTGTTTTATTTCAAATACCTTAGATATTTCTGTAGTGTATGAAATAAAAGACGAAATTTATTGATGTCATCGTATTGCCAGTAACAGGACGGTGGATTCCAATAAATAAATGTTAACGTACCTCAACGTATCTTAACGCAACGCCGACGCTGCGGCCCATAAGCGGCCATGGTATTTAGCAGTGCCTGGACAGATCGCGCCACCACGATTACCCAGCGCTGGGGTCAGTGGTGTCTTACGATACACGGCGCCTGTGTCTCGGCACGGAGTATTCTTCTAGTGCTACAATCCATTGTAGGTTTAAACCTCGCCAACAATTTATTTAGTTATATATTTAGTTATTATTATTTAATACGGGGACAATAAACCCTTCACATTAATAAACACAATAATTTACATCACACATCATACAATAATTTAATGTAATGTTAATAGATTAATCAACAAAATAGCGCAGGAGATACAAACTTTGTTCCATTTGTCACTAAATAGGTCTGAGTCTGCATACACTTGAAGTAGGTAGCGACCGGGAGGCCCAGAGCG
Source organism: Mimoniades nurscia nurscia (assembly GCA_018246595.1). Lineage (NCBI taxonomy): Eukaryota > Metazoa > Arthropoda > Insecta > Lepidoptera > Hesperiidae > Mimoniades > Mimoniades nurscia. The sequence goes on along the minus strand of DWFO01001817.1, from coordinate 1,007 downwards.
ACACTAGCGGTCGATGGCGGTCAGTCGGAACGTGCGATTGGGCCAACTCATTATGAAGGTTAGAAGTATCGATCATATTTGGAAAAATACTTGGCATCCCACGAGAAATGCCGTCAGATTCATTAAAGGATAATAACAAAATATGTCATTCCTTAGAGCCTCGAAAAGCATTCCAGAAGTAGCTCATACATAGAGTCATGAGTATTTCTCACACTCGCACTGGCTTCCATCTTGCTGCGAACCAGTGATCTACGTGGAAGTCGCATAACACGTTCGATCTAAAAAGCACGAGCTTCTCTCGGGACAAAACTTAACCACTGGAATAACTGCTTTGCTATGCTAATAATACGTTCAAGAAATGTTACTTTTTGGTCAAACATGACTGCCAGATCTTTTATTATTGTCGTTCTGCGCACGATGCGCCCTGCGAGTGCGACCCGCGCCGTGCGCAGTAGTGTCGTTCAGCGCACGGCGAGTGTGTCATCCGTTGCAATCGAAATAACTAACGCGAACTATTTGCAACTATGTAATTTTAAGTTGCCTCGTTGGTCGTATTGGTTGGAAGTGCACCTACCAATCGAGAGATCTTGGGTTCAAAACCTGAGTTATCGTAAACCGCGTAAACGTAACTAGTGATTCGTGGGAGTGTACTACACTCCTTTCCTTTGCCTACATCTTCGGGGATCACGGGGGGATGTTCCACATTGATATTTCTTTCCCCCGACTCTTGTTACGTAGAGAAAGAGGTCTAACTACAAACGGCATCCCTCCTGATTACTGCGCGGGACGGCCTGGCCGTAGCGCCTGCTACAAATGGCCCTAGGCAACTTCTATGGAAACATGCCGGCTGCTTATTACATACGTACGAGTTGTAAAGCCTTTGAGTATTTTAAATATTTACTATTTTAAATAAAGTAACTTCACGCCTGGAATCCCCGAAGAGGTAGGCAGAGGAATGTAGAACATTCCCACGTTTCACCAGTTACTTTTAAGTCCCACGATGGAAT
>DWFO01001816.1:0-14905 GCA_018246595.1 Mimoniades nurscia nurscia | reverse complement strand
TCCATCGTGGGACTTAAAAGTAACTGGTGAAACGTGGGAATGTTCTACATTCCTCTGCCTACTTCTTCGGGGATTACGGGCGTGAAGTTACTTTTTTTTAATTTTTATTAGAGAACTTTGATCTAAGAAATATGCAAACAGCATGATAGTAACAACCATCAACTATTTGTATGATTTTTTTGTTTTTCAATAGTTAACGAAATAACACTAAACAATTACGAGACGAAATTCAAGGAAAAAAATTTATCATTTATACCTATTCAACAGAAAGTCATGCTCTATCAAGTAGTGCAGCCATTTTTTATAGTCAACTCAAACGGACCAGGTAAACAAGCTTGATTTGGACTTCGATAGGACAGATTGAAACGTAACGATTGCCGCTATTTCCTAGTGGAATCATGATGGTCTATCATCAACTACCAACAGTGAAGGCTTTGCTAAGTACAATAAATGCGTCCTTTTTTCAAATCCAAGTAGCCAGAGAGCACCGAGGGCCAAATATGCTCATAAGCCTGACGCGATTCTTCAACGTTCGTCACTCTCAGATTTAGTTTACTCGGATACCGCTATCGTCCAGTAACTGACGTATGTTGTTAAGATTGATGCGTCTTGGTCGCACTCGGCACCTATGTACATACATCCATCAATATTCCTATTGTGCATTTGTTTTGTCAATTTTTCATTTGCCATTATTTTACATGTCAAAACCATCGGTACATTTCAATTTCAATTGAAATGCAATAGTAGTCCAAAAGTTCCCCTTCTCCCGTATATTTGGTTTCGTCCAAAGAAAAGGTTGAAATAACATTTTTATACTTATAAAAATGTAAAAACATTTGGTTCGATTGTCTTAACAAGCTACTTAAAATATTCCTATCTTCGTAATCGTCAATGAACGGCCACAGCAGCACATTACGGCTAAATTGTGACTGCCAGCGATGTAATTGCAGATAGAACACTTTATTTATATCAGCACTAGACGTTTTCTTATCGGATAAGAATTAGCGTTGAAATTTTCCCCCGACATTTTAAAGTACCTTGTAGATTTTAATTGTGAAAATTCGTTCTTGTGGAAGAGGAGAATATGGGAATAGTATAATTATCGTGTAATCGCTAAACGATAGATTATTCGATGTGTATTAAATGTAAAGTAAGATATCTTTATCAAGAACCATTTTATCGTTCCAATGTTGGTAATTTCTATGAAAATGAAAAGGGCTGTCACGCTGCCGGACTGACAGTCTTTATACGCCTAAAATAATATATTGGATAACTCTAAGGTGTGCAGATTCCTTCTAAATATTTAGAAATACTAAAATAAAGGTATATTTTTATTTAACTTAGCAGTAGGAAAATCTACTTAAACATTCGACTTCAAACCTGAAGAGCAGGTAACGCCAATGTAATATGCAGATGAGATCTCAGAGACAACTCGCCAAGTTAATTAAAAACAATTTTCCACCCAAACGTTACATTAAACATGTTTTCATTCAACCTCGTAATTAAATCTCATCAATTGTAAGTATGAAGTCACAAAAAAGGCATGTTACATAGCACCAAGATTGTATAATTTTAATCCTGGATGGAGAGAACCCTAAACTAACCTAACAAGCTGTTATATAAATCTCACATCGGTCTGAATGTCTGAAACCGAACACGTTAAATTACACTAGCCATTAGTGGCTTAGGAGCTATATAGTGAACAAGCAAATTTAGTATAGCGTTATGTCTGTAGGTAGGCGCGCGGTGTAAGACTATCCCGTAACAAATTATGAGCCCTCAGTAACCCGATAATAGCGTTAATTCCCGAGGTTCGGCCTTCAAGTAATTCGATGTGGTTTTAATGTGGCATGGTGAATTAATGGTGTCAAACTGACATGCTGCTAGACTTTTACCATTATAATTTTACAGAGTAACTGTTTATAGGCCAAAGCGTTATAAGTCGCGAAAGTTAACTAGGCACCTCACTATGATGACGTAATAGCCAGATACTGTTGCGTCGAAGGCGAGAGCGGATGATAGTGGCAAGCGCAGTCGGATGATGGGAGGGGAAGCGCATTGCACACGAGTGTCAAGGTGTTTTTTGCGTATTGCAGTAACATTTTCAGAATACAAACCGAATATCGTTTCGTATCCTCGTAAATCTGCGTATATTTAATGCTTAGTAAAATTTTACTGCCGTGTTGGTTTTGTAATGATATTTTCAATGAAAGGGGAATAAACAATAACGCAACATTTAGATTATAGTTGCATACTGTTAAACAACTTTACTGTCTACTATCTTAAAAAGGTGGACATAAACATCATTGATTAAATGGTTTTCTGATTGAAGTGTAAAAACAAAGTAACCAAGTATCATCATCATTATTGCAGTCCACTGGAGAAAGACCCCCCTTGAGGGGTTATGCCCGTACTCCTCACGCTGGGCATATGGGTTGTGGATCGCAGAGTGTAGCTTCTCCCACGGCCTACGCCGCCGATGTGCAGCCAGCGCACGTGGCTGTGCGTGGGCAGAGCGCGCCGTGCCGTGACCTACTAGCGCCGCGTGCAGTCGGCTACTCGCTGCGGGCTTTGGGAATGTATCCTTACTCCGCCCATATGCATAGTCAAATGTGTACTTAATCAAGTATTTGCTTGTATTTAACAAGCATATACTTAATTAAGTACATATATATTAAACGTTTAAACTGTTTTAGTTCTTGTGAAATGAAAATAATATATTATCACTAGTTAGACAGTCCACAGCTGGATATACTCGTAATCGTAATGAAGGCTTTTGTAACTGGTGTTTTTGCCTATAATATCCATGCTGGGGAAATTCAATGCAATATTTCTAAATGTAACATCACGCCTGTAATCCCGAAGAGGTAGCCAGAGGAATGTATTATAGTCCCACATTTCACCAGTAACGTTTACATCCCGTCATGAAATAATTGGTGAGCCTGTCGTATACACATCACACATTTCCAAATTCCGAGTCACAACTAGAAAAACTAAGTTAGAAAAATTCAGCAGTGCCCGGCATTTGATCCCAGGACCTACCGAATGGCAGTCGCGCTTGAAATCAACACGACCAACGTGGCAGTTATTTTCTAAATCGTATTTTATACAAAAAAAAAATAGCAATATGTAAAATGCCGCCTTATTCCCCTTGCCGCATATGCCATGATGATATTGAAACAATGAAATATTCCACAAATCACGGATGTCGTGACTTGCGTGACACGAGTCCTCCTGAGCCAACGTGTCAATATATCAAGATGACAGATCATTTGTCTCCTCGAGGTCATCCCTAATAGATAACTAATTACAGAGATATTGATAGTTTGAGCCAGTCCATTGTCACTACAGAAATAAATAGAATAGTCTCGTTGTGTGTATAAAACTTATTTTGGTCAAAACAAACTTTAATAATTAGAAATCACAAACAGTAATATGAAAGCTGTTGTGTAAGAACAGTGGTTTCAAAATGTACTAGTTCAGTGAAGTGAATTAGATAGTCTTTGATATTCGTGTCAGCACGCAAGGAGCGTTTTGAGAGAATTCATGCTCCATTAATTACAGCGTTTGGCGTTCACCTTCACGTTCGGCTGCAACCCTTAACGGTAATAGTCGAAACCGAGTGCCTGCATGCCTTACGAATTAAGGGGATGCTTGTGACAGTTACCCCTCAGCAGTCACCCATCGCAGTGCTGACCGCGCCAGGGGGTGCTTAACTTTACAGATAGCTTATGTACTTGATCTATTGAATATTCGTTACAGTCTGTCCTAGTTAAGGTTTCGCTACTATCGAACAAATATTAATAGGTTTATCATTATCATAATATTCAATGTCATATTTTTAATAATAATGTACATTAGTGTTTTAGATCTGCGTATGTTTATTTTTCATGCTCCTTGTACTGTAGTATTCAAGTACAGCCTAATAAAAGGAAGTTTATCTCCCATCAATATAGAACTTTTCTTTAAATGTTAATATGAAACAAACACCGTCATCTATCAAAGATATGTGGATATACAATGAATGTACGTAAATGAGCCCAGAGCGTGGCGCAGGCACACATTGCCACAAGTTTTTTCACAACACAATGTTCATTATTTAATTAATTAACATGAGTAGACTAAAAAGTCCACCGTTTTATTACTCTATCACGCGTCGAAATATTTTTAATTTACCCGTTTTAACATTGCGCAAGCCTAGATAATGGTATGACTATTGCAATACAAGTTGACACTACAGTGCGCGTGCGTTTTGTCTTACAAGACGATCTAGTGGAATGTGTTTGTAAACGTGTAACTGTAGCGAGAGGCAGACGTCAAAGCCAAGTCCATGAGAGTACAAGCCGAACAAGATTGAAATTCTTTGATAAGATAAGGATCGCTGTATGGATAGAGATATTTGGAACTCGCTGCTCTCTGCCTACCCCGTAAGGGGCCTAGCGTGAACATACGTATGTATGTATATATAAAAACTCTTTGACTACATAGGTTTTATTAAATATTATATCTTTTGGTTTTTAACTGCATGGTTACATAGACGTGTTATCTTAAACAATTTTTTTTCATTACCATTATCTGGACTCGTGAATTAATTTAATCAAATCTAATGATTTGAAACCGGAATCCTAATCACTGCGCTGTGGAAGAACCTTAGGTCCTTAATTAGGTCATCAATTACAATTACGCGCTCATAGTAATGATCGTGTGATATTGAAAATTATACCAACATTATTATAATCACCATCAGCCTGTTGCGGTCCACTGTTGGACACAGGCCTCCTGGAAGGTATATAGACATTTTTAAACTTATATATAATTAAAAAAATCTTTAATTAGAATAATTATGTACGTTGGAGTAATATATAGACTGCCTCGTTGGTCGTGTTTGATGCAAGTGCGACTACCGATCGGGAGGTCCTGGGTTCGATTCCCGAGTCGAACACTACTACATTTTCTAATTTAGATTTTCTAGCAGTGGTTCGAAGTCTCGATATGTGTCCTGTGTATGGCAATAGGCTCACCACCTATTCCATAGTGGGACGTAAACGTTAGCGGTGAAACGTGGGAGTGTTCCGCATTCCTCTGCCTAGCTCTTCGGGGATTACAGGCGTGAAGTTACGAAGTTACGTTGGAGTAATATATCTCATTTTACAGTTCACAGTAAAATTAACACCGCATCCGTAATAGTAATGTCTAAGAATGTTTTACTAAATTATACATTGTCTTCATTAGAATAGAAATTTTCACAATGTGTAGATCGCACGTATGTACCACTTAATTTAAAGTGAATAATAGCAAGATTGTCTATATAATACAAAAAACTGGATTTCGTTGTTAAAATGTGTAAAGAAACCGGCTATACAACTGAATAACAGCAATATTCAGAATTTATAAATATAAAGGGGCATTAGCTACGGTCTATCTGTTATGAAAGTAAGTAATAGAACCGGGGACGATAAACGGACCCATTAAACATAATTACAGGGGACGCGGCGCTAAAGACAAGCTGAAGCCGTCGCCGCTGCGACGCAACTTATAAAAGTTATAAAAGTCATTTGGGCGTGAAAAGATGGCCTCCACTTGCGCAAGCTTGTAGTTTGTGACCTGTGATTTGGTGGACCTTCACTGGAATACCGATTTCAGTAGTTCCTACAGATGCTATTGGCATGTGTTACAGTAATTTCCAGATACAAACATATAATGAAGGTCCAAAGAAAGACGGTGAAAAACGTTGTGTACACATGCAATGTTTTTCTGTGTTGATTAATTAAGATGTATTATATTTTAAAAATGGTTTATAAGGCGTAGGAAATTTGCCAACGTGCACTAGCGTGGCAGACTATCGCCTGAACCCTCTCATCGGGAGAAGGGAGACCCAATAGTGGAACGATAAAAGGGTCGAACAAAAATTCTTATTAAATTTTAAGTAGTTAAGTATATAGTTAAGTACTGTATCATATATGGTCAGTAGATTTTAATGGGCAGTGTCATTTTATCTAAATCTCATTTTTAATTCTATCCCGATGACGTCACGTCCAAACTTGCCAGTGACAAAAAGATATAAATCATAAGAGACAAAACAATTAACAGCCTCTTCAGAGGAACGACAGATATTAGTTATCGATCTATTTGAGCCTTATTGTATTAAGACTAGGAACAATAAATCGAAACTGAATCTTTTCCCAGTAACAGACAAAAGGCCTGTGATCTCCCTTTGTATTGATGTTTTCCACCCGCTGAGTCGCCCGAGTATTCAGTTAACGCTCGGTAATATTGGATATTCGTATATTTATGGATTGAATGATCGCTTAAACGTGACGCACAATATGGACTCGAGCTGCAAATCATTTGTTAGTGATCACATAAAACCACAAGGTCACAGGTATATGTAGCTTATTTTAGATCAACAAACTCGTTACAAATTATTACAATGTTAAGGTTATACTAATATTTAAATATACGAAAAAGCTGTTCTATTAGACCTTCCGTTATAACAAACGTTTATACATAAATTTGGAATATTTGCATAACCTTTTGCCACGAAATTCGCTCGCCTTATTACTGAGGCTGTTATGAATAAAAAATAATAAAGTCGACTGCCATAAAATACGAGTATAATGGATGCTCTAAATATTAGATTTATTGTTTGTATCGAGTATAACAGTACTACTCGCAGATGATATCGAGGCCCCTCACTATAATAAAGTAATAATGAGGTACGAACGTGTCGAAAGCGAGAGTGGTAACCATTGCTTTTATGCAAGTGCCAAGTCAATTTCTGGGTGTTATATGTATGTCTTCCTCACGTACATACATAATATAAAATTTGACGGAAGAAAGCACTGTCGACTATCATCAAAACAATGTCCATTTTACGGACGCCTGAACGACACAAGTGAGAAATAAAAAACAGTTTATTATGTAATCATTTATATTGAAATGCATACTAACGCAGTATACAATCATTGAAGATTTATTTTTGGAAGTTCTGGAAACTCTGTGCTAACAGTATGCGCATGCGACAGGTTCCTGTTCCGCGGAAGTTCCCATCGGTAGCGCAATAACAATTTTATAAACTAAACATTTTCATGCATCTCTAATATAGAGCTCATTTTTGCTAATTTGTATGTGCGCGACAGGAAATTGTAGTGGGCGCTACAGTTATAATGCAGAAACATAGACATTCAAGTTGCTGTTTTATTGTGTTTCGTTGTTCGCGGCATCCGTATTGTACTGCAAGAAAAAATATACTTGAAGAAAATAACGCAGGACTTTGTTATACAGACCTCGACACTTATATAACATTGTATTGCTTATTACAAAAAGTTGCAAAGCTCGACAATCTTCTTTTATTAAACCTACTTACTATTCTATTAGGGGTGTAAAGGGTTCACGCTTCACCCTACGGCAACATCACCTGCCTACAGACCAGGCCCTGATGACACGTTAAGCATTCTATATACATCACCAATTATCAGATAATTACCAGAGGACTTATCAGTATATTACATTTTTAAATTCAAATAATGTTATGAACAATACGGTCCTCCACAGAAAATGCAGTAAATCTTTAATTAAATTAAATGTCCTACAGATACATGCTAGCTGTGTCAAACTAGCCGACCGGCCATTGGACATATTAGCAGCTGTTTTCATTGTCCGTGGAGTTTGAACTGTTTAGTCTCAGCGGGATTCGAATTAAAACATAAAACGTGCCACGGTGAGCGGAGTGAGCGGAGTCGCGGCGCGCAGTCTGCGCGGCGAGGCAGATGTCGCGGCGGCGGTAGGCGCCTGCAATTTATTTAATGTCCCCGCCCACGTTTTACGGATTTTTTACCCAACGATGATGATATCCTCTCATCTTATTGAGTCGTTCGCCTCACTTCCCGGAGGAAATCTTTTATTAAGTGACGCCATTTCACAACTTCACCGCGATGTTTCCAAAAAGCTATATATTTTAACGCATTCCCTGCTCTAGATAAGCGATTCTCAGCTTTTTTGTTTTATAAAAGTGAATGGATACAAGAAAAAAAATTAAATATCATGTAATTCTTATAGGTAGCGTAACATCAGGCCAGTTATTCCCGAAGAGGTAGGCAGAGGAGTGTAGTACACTCCCACGTTTCACCAGTTACCTTTACATCCCACTATGAAATAAGTGGTTACCTATAGGTGAACGTAAGTTAGAAAAATGAAATACTACACGTCCCGGGAATTGAACTCAGGACCTCTCGAGCGGAAGTCGCATTTGAAACGAACACGACTTTGCACGAGTTTGCACTATTATACGTAACATCAATTTTATCTCAGCGCTTTTTATTTATTTTTTAATTAATCTGTTTATTTTGTCTTTGAAGTTTTTGAAAGTACAAAAAGGCGTAAATAAAACAAACGTCGGATTATCGTTCTACCAACAAATTAGCGATTTTCTTTATTCTCAACGATAAAATCGACTTGTTGTCGTGTAATAATACGATGACGGTTCCACATTAGTATTTCGACAATACATCGATCACTGGCTAGTTCAACCCCCTGCCAAATCTGATAAAGGTCGCGACAGTTCAAATGCCTCTCCGTACAAAACTTATCGAGATATTACCATATCGCTTGAACCGAGGCGCAAGTGAAATACATATGTTTCTTACATATGAAAATGCCGCAAAAATGAATCTTTTGTCCGGCGCACCAAGTTACGTCACAGCTTTACAGTAGCAAGCATACCATCAATCATTATGGGTTTGTCGGTTAATATTATGGTATAATGGATATTTTTCAAGTGCGTTATAAGTTGAGAATATACATGACCAATAAAATACAGTGTTGGAACTGACATCGCTCTAATTAAATGTACCTGCACGTGTGAACGTCAGCGTCGTTCCGCGCGATGCGCATAAACGAATAGTAAGCACTTAGCGTACAGTGAAAATATACATTATTATTTTCTGTTTGTGTTTGTTTACGAGTACGTCGCGACAACTCGCAAACGACGCCCGGCGAGATCCAAGTTTTTGCATACCAGGAAAATTATTATGTGAACTGAGCGCTATCAAAATGGATGCTGGTATTGAAGTATCGAACTGTTTCTTATTATTGAGTGGCCGTCAAACTTTTCCGCTCGCCCCCCAACTGTTGTTCATTGAGCTGTAAAAATGAAACCCTACGCTGTGTGTACACATTTATTTTCGTGTCGTATAAATTCTTCCAAATTTATGGCGTCGCGGTCATACGGGTACCGTAGTAACAACGAAAGTTCTCCCAACTTAACAATGTATGGAAAAAAGTCCATGAATAACATAAGGAAACATTATGCATACTCGCGTTGTTTATGTAACGACGTAACATCTTTGTATTCGAAAAGACAATATTCATATTATGTACGTCTGGATCAGAATTATGATAGGTATATTAAGTGAAATAATAATGCCATCGATTTTGGGGTGACACCTGTTGTTAATTATAACCATTTTTGTAGCCATAAAACTGGGTATCGCATACACAAGTAATATGTTCCACTATTGGTATCACAAGAGACGAGTATTTTTGATCGCAAATATTGTTGTATTCATTCGCGTGTGTGAACAACGAAGGCAAATAAATTCAATGAAGTATTTGTATCCGGCGCACACAGGGAGCGAAAACAAAGTGTTTAACTGTGTATGTCGGCGACGACGCCCGGTTATTTCATTTCGGATCGCGTCGATAGGTTTTGTTGATTTTTATGTGTAAATACTGAGTAATTGTGTTTTTATTATATGCTTTAGTGTGACCTAATACAATAAGTATATCATTTGTGTCGATTAAAACCTGTGACAAATCCAATAGAATAATTAACAATAGGTACTTCAATGTATATAGACTGCCTCGTTGGTCGTGTTGGTTGCGAGTGCGTCTGCCGAACGGGAGGTCTAATTTAGATTCTCTAGTACCTAGTGGCTCGGAGTCTGGTTAAGTGGCCGGTATATGACCTATTCCATAGTGGGACGTAAACGTAACTGGTGAAACGTGGGAGTGTTCTACATTCCTCTGCCTACCTTTTCGGGGATTACAGGCAAAATGTTACGTTTAATCCAAGTAGTTAAATTTATTGGAAGATCTGTGAGGCTACAATATACATGTGCTTCATTTCATCATCATCATTCTATTGCGGGCCACTGTTGGACAAAGGCCTCCCCTGAGGGCTTGTGCCCATAATTGGAACGCTTGGCATTCGTGTTGGTGATCGCAGAGCACCACCGACGATGCCGCCTGCACGAGAGCAGGGCAACGATTTGCTAACTTTACATCATTTCGTAATTTGATAAATCATAACAAATCATGAATTTGTTTATTATTTTATAATTAAAGGCATGGTCGTCGTGATGATCTTTAGCATTACCATTATCATCTATAGCATCGTCATCATCTTCATCTTCATCATCATCTTTAGTATCGTCATCATCAATCCTTTTAACGTTCCACTGTTGGCCTCGAATCTCCTATTAAAATATGCACATGCACATTATGGCAAGATCCAATGTAAGCGAATTTTCTAGCAATGTTGTAAGGATTTTTACGGGTTCAAATAAAACAGTTACAAACTGGAAACTATTTATAATCAACATAAGAATATAAAGGAGTTGTGCAATGTATTTACAGCGTTGAGCAGTAACTTATCATTACAATATACCTATTTTATATAAGATTACATACTAAGCCTTTATATAGTTTAGCAACTGCTTTGGTACATTGTTCATGCTACCAGTCCCTTGTACAACACACCCGGGTTCGATTAGCCGTTGGAGATATTTTAATGAAGAACTTAAGTACATGTGTGTTCTATATCAATCTTTGAAGGTCCTAATGTCGAATTGTGATTTTGAATCGTTTTATTCAAATATAATATTATTGCATTTGATTTGTGGAAATTACATTTATTGACAACCCTATTCACTGTGCTCAAATTTAGTATTATAAAACGTAACCATATTATATTTAACGTAAAGAAAATTGTTTTTTTTTCTCTACATATTACAATAGTAATATGTAGAAAAAAAAACAATTAAGAAATATCTTAATATGAGGAGAGTGATAAATCTCGTCTTGCCACGTCAACTCTATAAGAATACATATACTTGGCTTTGCTCCCTGCCTACTCCGTACGTAATATTATGAACTGATACAGAGTCTGCCAATTTGTTATTCAAACAGTACAATGTAAAAATTGTCTCATGTTTTTTATAGGACTAGGATAAGTATTTTTTTTTCCATTTGTAAGAAACCCAAAATGATGTTAGGACGAATTTCAAAAGCATACAATATATAGATGTTGCATCGTATTTAGATAATTGTTGTTAAAATACATAATTTCTACATTTTGCATTTGTAATATTAGTATTATAGTGTTTTAAGACCAATGAAAAATAAACAGTTACCTATTTCAAACGAACATTTTACAATATGAATCTGGCACAGTTGATAAATTAAAATACAAAAAATTATTATTATTGTTATACATAACAAATGTAATCCTCGGACTTTTGACATTTTCGACTTACAATACAAACAGCGGTGAATATATATAGCAATTTTTTTCCAAAATAATACACTACGTTAAAAAAATGTACAGCGAGTCATCCAATTACATTAACACGTAAATATATACATATTTGGCAAGATAGCTTATAAAGACGAAAACTTATACATAATTATACAAATCTGGCATATTTATACACACGGATATAACTATGATTATTAATAATAATAATATACAATCGTTACACATCGCCTGAAATATTTACAGATGGACAAATTATTTCCATTAATGTACCTATAGTGAAAATAATATATTTTATTGTTTAAAGAGGTGAAAGATAGATTCTTCTATAATGAAATATTATCTGATACATTTATTATTTTGACAAGTTGAACGGCCCTTACGTCCAGTGGACAGTGAATCAGGCCCGCTGCTCGAGAAGTAATGATTTCAAATCCCGGGTCGGGTACTAAATTACATTTTTCTAACTCAAATCTTTTATTAGACATTTCTAGTAGTGGCTCGCAAGCCAACGAGGCAGTCTCTGGTTCACTTTAAGTAAGTACAAATTTTGTATCAGCACGATGTGCCCAGGACAGCGGAAAAGTGTTTATAGACCTCAAACACTATATGTATATTGATGGAGAAAAATGTCAGTTAATATTTTAAATGTTACTGTATTGATTGTTATGAATGTGAAGTATTCTCGATAGTGCTTTCATTCCTCTAAACTTATTATAATACAGTAATGTAATAATAATACATAACACTAAGCAACTTGTACTACGTTTATTTCATAATTTCATTTGAAAAATGACATTCGCAACCAACAACCGCGAATATAAATAATTTGAAAGAATTATGATGTCACTCAGTGTCCGTAGTGTAGCCGCGGTGACGTATTAATATCGTACAATAATTTCTTTCGTATCTTTTGTATTATTTTAATATAAAAGCTAATCAATCATATAAATGTTCAGAAATCGATCAGTTGGTATAAACTTCCCTTGTTTCACCGTAGTTTTAAAAGTGATTACAGCTTACAATAATTTTGTAATTGGAATTCTATTTTTGAATTTTCTGTGAATATTCCTTAACTAGCATTTTAGATAAATCCGAAACTAGTCAAGCTATCCCTGAAATAAACCTAACAGGATAAATTTTGGGCTTGCGATAAAACAAAGAAATTTTCAGCAGTAAGAAATATCATTCTTCAAATGAAAATCCTCATCAACAACATTAAGCCTTATCATACGTATCACAATTGATTCAGAAATCATCTTAAACACATCTAAATTGCACTAAAACTTTACACACGCCTACGGTTCTCAACAATTAGCAATTATTTTCCCGAAGACACATTCACTCAGTCACTACACACAGCCGTTCTCGGTCTCGACCCTGGAGTCATCGGACTCAGGCCTTTGCCACAATCACGTGTGCGAGTGGCCTATACTGCTGTGCGTGTGGTGGTGGTTCGCCGCCAGGTGGTGGAAGTACGGCGCGTAAGGCCCAGGCCCCGTGAACGGGTACGGCACGCCGTGGGAATAGAGCAGCCCGCCCGGGTAGTGGCCGGAGGGAAACCCACCAGCTGGCGGAGGTGGGACTGTGGGGCTGTTGACGTCCATCCCCGGGTTCTGCTTTTTCCATTTGGTGCGACGATTCTGGAACCAGATTTTGACCTGGCGACAAAACATGTGTTTAGTATTTGACACTTGTAGCTTTAACTCCTCCACCAATGTGTTATATTTTCTGAAATTTATTATAGAATATTAATTGTGCTAATGAATAGCCGCACAGACTTTAGTTGTTTATTTAAGGAAAATTAAAACAAAAACGATTGTGTCCATCATTAGTCTGCTTTTTCTGTTTATCGGTTGCACGTCAAAATTACGTATTTGAAAGCAGAATTAGTGAAAGTTTCCATAAATCTCCTAAATTTGAAAGATTTTGTGGATGGGTAATTATTAGTTAAGAATTAAGGTAGGTTTTTGTTCATCATCAAACTCTATCATTAAACCAACCTGAGTTTCCGTCAAACTGAGACTCAATGCCAGGTTAAGTCTCTCGCACACCGACAAGTATCTTGTCGTCTTGAATTTATTTTCCAAAGACACGAGCTGCTCGTATGTAAACGCGGTTCTAGCTCTTCTAGGCTTCGTGCCGCCTTTGGAGTCTCTGGAGGATCCGTTCTTGCCCTTTTTGGAGCTGGAGCTGGTGGGACTCTTCGGATCCCCGTTCTCATCCAGGTCGGATTGCGTGAGAATGTCGTCGTCCATGTTCGAAGTCTGGTCGTCTGTTTCCACATCATCCGCTTCGATGTCTGAATGCTGGAGGTGGTCCTTAACTGTAACAATACACAATTTCTGATTATTTATGTTAATACCACTTTTAAGCGTCTACCAAAGACGTAGGACACTGATGTTTTGCTAATTGAAGGCCAATCTAAGTAATAGCGAGTAGTTCATCTGATAGAACAGACATAAAGTAAGGAGTAAGTACAATAATGCATTACGAAAAATTAAAACCTGCTTTGGAAAATATAGCTACAAGAAACTGTGAAGAAAATGCTTTAATATAATAATTTCTCTATATGACATAAATAAGAAACTGCGTCAAACAGAAATAAACATTCCATAAATTATTAATTTTATAATTTCCTTACGGCCATTTCAATAAGAGTTTTCATGTTTTTCAGATGATATAATAGATGTATCCGCTTCCTTCTCCGTCGGCGGAGCGCGAGTGTTGCCAGTGCGAAATAGTTTTAAAACCGCTATTAATTTTTAATGTGGCAACATTGGCGGCAAATTTGTGCGTCCGGAAACATTAACGTATAATTTATGGCTGTTTTGTGTTCAGTAAAATTAGTTGGATACTGATTCTAATTGCGGACCGGATGTATAAATATATGGTAAATTGGCATAGTGTTTAGGTGTGACAGTAAAATGAGCTTTGAAAGCGCGTAATGGCGATAAAATCAACATTAATAAGTGTCAAATCGATATCAAAGTGGCTTTAATGTCACCACGACATGTAGCCGCCATGCAGTGTAAACTTTGATATGCTCTCTTCCACTATTACCTATAATGAATATATTATGGCGAATTCTATCATATCATCATTAAAAGGGCTTTTTGATATAAATCATTTTACTTGTATTGCAAAAGTTTCACAAAAGCTTTCTTTATTAACGTCGCTAAAAAATTAAATGGTCTCTACCTCCCGACACCATGTTATAAAAATTATATAGCTGTGTTTTGTTTAATTAGATTTGTTTGTTGTTTTTGTTACATTAGATTTTGTATATTCACAAAAGCCTCAGTAAATTTAAGAAAAATAGTGATCTCCATCAATTAAATTTAAGAAACAAAAATAAACTTGCAGTGCCCA
>DWFO01001815.1:0-14905 GCA_018246595.1 Mimoniades nurscia nurscia | reverse complement strand
ACACTACTAGAAAATCTAAATTAGGAAATTTTTAGTAGTGCTCGACCCGGGAATCGAACCCAGGACCTCCCGTTCGGCAGTCGCACTCGCAACCAACTCGATCAACGAGGCAGTCATACAATGTAGAGTTATAAATAATATTCCCAAAACTCTATATAATGGCTTAAGTAATTTTCTTCATGTCTCAAAAAATACCTCATTTCCTTCTAGTAATGAAAATATATTAAAGCTTTATTATAATTGTATTCTTTAATATACGTTTGTAACCAAACCTATGGTTCCACCATACTCGCACAATATAGAGCTGCAAATAATATTCCCGAAACTCTATATGGCTTAAGTTATTCTCTTCATATATGATAGAAAAAATAATATTCCTCGTTGCTGTTTGACAATGAAAACATATAAAAGCTATTAGGTATCATAATTGAATTCGAACATGGTATTGCTTGTGATACGTCACAATATTGTATTATAAGCCATATTGTACGGATTCCAGAACACATACATACCTAACTTAGTTTTATGTTTGTAAACCACTTATGTAATTACATATGTATATATAATGCATTTAAGACAATAATTATAACTCTCAGATACTACTTACTGTTATAAAAATATTTGTTACATTAATTCATTGTTACATAATATCTTTTAGCATACGAAGTAACATAATGTAAAAAAAATATTTAAGTTCAAGTTAATCTCAAAATTACATGTAACATCACTATAAATTGCATATTATATATTGCACATAAATCTTTAGAAGGACCTTACATTTAATAATTATATAATAAATATAAAACCCACACAGGTCAGATCGCAAATGGTTGATCTGGAAGCCTCTTTTGAGACTCATGCTAATTAATTTACTGAGTGTGGAATCCGTAGGAGTGTAATTTGAGTTCAGTGAAAAAGAGGCATTTTCTCATCCTCCCGAGCAAGGTCAGTTGTAAGCTTTAAAAGTCTATTATAACATGCAGTCTGTAGATGAACAGATGTCATGTACAACTCCAGCGTCATTTAATCCCAAATTCCCTCCCCCCCTCCCCCTCTCCACCCCTTCTCCCCCTCCTTTTCTATGTTCAATCTCTACCTCATACAAAATCTAGCACCGTAATAGTCCACCGCAGAAATCACACGTTCCCATTTACCCATTCTCCCCTCTGTTAATCACTTAACGGACGCGTATGTTACTGGGTTACTACATCCTTGTTCTCGCATTTAATTACTCTGGTCTATTTCAGTACTTATAGTACAGTATAGATTTTGTAGGAGTGTTTAGCGAAGAAGACTTTCTTAAGTGTTATTGAGTTTTTCTATAATAACTTGACATTCCCTGTAGATGCCCGAAGTGCGTTTCTTCGGGATTTTTTTCTAAATCATTTATTGCTATTTACAAAGGGCGGACTTATTGCCAATTATACGTGACGTTAAATCATGCTTACATTCTGTTTTTATATGTTATTTGATGTTTTCTTTTTAAGAAATAACAGGAAATATGACATCTAACATACTGTAAATCAACGATATATATATATTTGTTTAGGGAGAAGCTTGTTAAACGCTTCATTATTTAGAAATTAGAATACAGCCAGTTCGAACAATCGCCAAATTTGAAATGCTATGTTCATACAATGCATGTTCGAATTGGCGCACGCTGTATTCATCAATAATTTTGATTACAAAGCGAATTTATGAAATTTGGTTTTGTATAGCATGCAGAAGAGGTAAACCTTTTTTACATGCTACTATGAATTAAATAGAAAAGTAATTATTATTCTTACCATGTACGTGGACAATACCACACAAATATGTACTTGTATAATCAATAACTTTATTGTTTGTGACTTGTTGCTCGAGTGGTTCCGAGCGCGAATGCCGATCGCGAGGTCCTGGGTTCAAATACCGGGTCGGGAGCTATTGGGTGGGACGCAAATGTGACTGGTGAAACGTAGGAGAGTACCTACTACACTTCACTGCCTATCTTTTCGGGGTTTACAGGCGTGATGTTACTTTTTTAAATAGTTTCTCTTTAGAGGATAAATTGAGGACCTAAGTTAGCACTCTGAACAACCGACAACCCTTACCCCATACCAGACGAGACTTGACGTTTTAACGATAACGTTATAAATTCAAAGTTTTTCTTTCAAAGCCAAGATTCTTAAAAAGGTCACCTTTGTCTAACTGAATTCACTCGTGCGTTACTTAAGTCCTTAACATCTTTAAGGCCCTTGGCCGTTACGTAAAAATTACGTCTAATGACAGGTGAGGGCACTTAATCAAAAATATCGCCGTAACTTAAAAAGTTAGATCACAGACCTTTTCACGTTAACGATGTTTGTCTTCCTACGTTTTCGGATTGAAACGTGCGCCTGAAAAATAAAAATAAAATGTTTATAGAATTTTAAACATGAACGTACTTTTAAGAAGTTGTTTAAAAGATTACAGCAAAAGAAGCAATTCAATAAACTAATCAGTTAATAAAACAAATTCTGCTTATTGTCACAATATTGCTTATTAATAATTTGACGTTTATAGCATAGCAACTTTCTTTGTCGGGGCGGAGTAAGAATCCATTCTCCTACCCGAGCCGGGGGCAGGATGTCGTAAGAGGTGACTTAACCCGGCTCTAGCAGACCGCGGTCTGGCGCCGTTTGCCTAGACACAGCTCAATGACCTGGAGCAGCCTATAGGCAGCAGCGTGGCCGGTGCTAGAAGCTGTGCTGTGCGACCCCAAACAGCAAGCCCAGCGTGCGGATTATGTTCATAATCGCTCAGGGGAGGCATATATCCAGCAATAGACTGCAATAAAATGATGATGATGCTGAGCATAAGAGCATAGCATAAAATACTCTGGAATATTCTAACGAAGATATAGACCTTACCTTAGATTGTTGGATCAAATCGGAGACAAGTTTCTTGAATAGGCAAGTCTGTGTGACGACTTCAATTAATGTAGAAGAGGCGAGTGAGGTCAGACACTCTTGTCTGACCTCTGAAGATTAAGGATTTCTACCTGCTACGCTCTCGTAGCAGGTAGAAATCCTTAATCTTTGCTTACCACTATGAGAAACCGATGTGACAATATGTACGTATGTATGTGTGTATGAATGCGTGTATGTATGTATGTACGAATAATGATGTATGCAATGTACAAAGCTTAATTACGGTGCATGGATATTATGTATATTTGGCAGGGCGTATTTGCCTGCGGTCGCTCACGATACGCATATTATAACACGAACATACCAGTATTCAATCATGTGTATTGCCAATTACGTAGTCATTTTAGCGATAAAATTGCCGGATTGCATACGTGACAATGTCACTGTAATTTAATTCGACGGGCCTGTGAGTGCAATGGTTCGTGAACCCGTAACGCTGGGGTCGTGGATTCGATTTCTACCCAGCATAAATGTTTGTGTGATGACCATTCGTTGTGTTCTGAGTGTAAGGATGTCTATATATTTATGAGCTATCTGGTTACCATAACACAAGCACTCTTGATGCTTACTTTGGTATCAGATAGCTCTATGTGAAGATGTCTTTGTAATAATTAATTAATAATTTAATTGATTTACATTCATTATAATGATTCATATTAGAATATTAAAGTTTATACTATTTTTAATCTTTACGCCTACATATCCCAAAGGGTTAAACAGTGGAGTGTAGACCACTCTTGCAATCCACCTATTACATTTTACGCCGCACCATGGTTTAGGGGTCAGGGTATTACCATATACCGAGCCCAAATCCAGACTTCGGGCTACTACAAAAAATGTTTGGGTTAATTAAATCTAATGACAGTAATGCAAAATAAATGTCATAATAATGCACTTGATTATTGTGTATTTAAAAAGGTATGTATATATGTACGTACCTATTAATTATGTATCTACCTAATGTATGAGATAGCATTTACTGCTAGATGAAAACCGCTGAAGATCGGACTAAGTTACGCGCCTTGGGAAACACCTATGTCCAATATCGTATTGATATCTGATAATGGACTACATAAGTATACTGTTATGGTTGCATTGAGGACCCACATCATTCCATACTCTACATCCATAACTCAATTCCAAAGTTATATGCGAGATCAATAATAATGAATGTTTGTCAGAATGCTTTGTGGTATAAAATATACCTATGCACCTACTTCACACTTCCAGTAAGAGTATTATTCCTCGTTCATGGTTTAATATTTAAAATGTTCTCATTACAAATAAGTAACCTCATTTTTCATGTCATTTCAACTAACACCATCGAAAGCAACCTCACCACAAAATATAAGACAGAATAAGTCACATCAATCAGTTCTTAATGTCCTTAATCAATTGCCGTATCCTAATCGCCAATATGTACTCTATTTACAAAGCATAAAGTATAATTTCAAATGGCAGCAAGTGAAGAACTTTAACGAGATAAGTGCTAGCCCCAATTAACGGAAAGGGGGATTGAAATACCGGGTCGTGCCTTTGTAATTTGCTACCATGAAACGGTAGGCTGCTCGCTCAAGTACATAATAAAGTCGCGAAAAAATGGTCTCCATTTTGTATCATTACAAATCAAGCTATTGATGGGTTTATTTAATACAATGAAACAACTGTTAATGTGAGAGAAGAACAAATACGACGTATGTATAGTATAAAAATTTTGATCTTAAAAATTAATATATTTGTCGCAGTACGCTTGGCTCACAATTTCTAGTCATTTCTTAGTTCCGATCTAAAATTATCAGTATTCCATCAATGTTCACAAATCCATTTTTGATTTTTAACTAAGAATTAACAGACAATTTGTTAATTTTTATCATGTTATTACCGACTTTTTTCATGTAATTCTACACCACAATTCAATTTTCGTTGACTCTGTCTTACAGTATTCTTAGGGTCTCGTTACGTCTTTCAGATTTATGCTCAGTAGTAAGATACTCAATGGGCGAAAAAATAACACTAATCGCATAAGTAATTCGGTGTTTACTTTTAAATTATTTCGTTGTGGTTCGTCTTGGTCACGTTTTCGTGGTCACTAAGCTCATCACAGACTTTGTTTCTTAAAAAATATATTTCCAATGCTCGGAACTTTATATAAAATAAGTTTGATACATTATTAAATTGAAAAGTATATCAATAAAATATAAAATATCTCGTAATGGTCTGAGCCAAGTGTAATAAGTTATTATATAAAAATGTTGATTAAAGTATAGACTAGTATAATATAACTTATTTTATAGTTTTAGCTTTATTGTTCTGTATTTGCTTACAGTGGTTAATTTGATTTAGAACCTAGTGGCGAATTATAAATGGAAGTGTAAAATATAAAGATTTTCGATTGTCTTTGTTGAGTGAAACGCCTTAAAATGATACCGTGTTTGGGAGATATTTTTGGTTAATTAAAACTTTGAACCGAAGAATAGTTCTAGCACGGGTAATAGAAAATTATGTTTACCTAGTTTATTGAAACTTTTCTTGTTGCGGTATTTACATCAATAGTTCACTTTATCTGTAAGCTTTGTGTTCACGTCAAAATGACAAGCGCAAGAAAAATAAGTGTTATTTTCAAACTAAGAAATATTCCTTCCACGGCTGAAAAATATCCACAAAAAGAGAAGTGCTTTATTTGTGACTTACACATTTTAAAATCCAATTTAATGTAAATCTACCAATAAACTGTATAAATATTTTTGTTCTGGGATTACTCGTACATATATAAATATCTGAATACAAAAGCCGATCCCGATATAACGCAGCCCACTTAGGGCTAAATGCCGTGGCCGTTTATGGGCAGCTAGGTGGAGTGGGTAATTGTGCTCTGTGATCACCAACCCTTATGCTCAGGGTGAAGGTTATAAGCAAAAATATGTACCTTCAATAAAGTCGTTAAGATAAGATATAAATAAATGTGATCTTGCTAGTCAAGGTAGACCTACGTCCGACAGAAATTATGGTAGACTGATGATGAAGAACGAATATGTTCTACCACAATCAATTCAGGGAGAATATTCCTTGAAACGTTTTTAAGTTATATCTTTCTATGAACCATGTGACAGAATTTCATGACAATATGTTTTAAATACCTTCAAACAACATTATTATAATATTAAACGAACTCGTTTACTAAGATTCGACTTCATAACTTGAATATTGCCAGTCAGGCACTGATCAGTTCTAAAACAATAAATGCTAACTGCAGTAAACATTACTAGGTATGTTACCATTTGTTGCATTCACAAAGACGGTTGATCGTAAATATAATTGAAAACGTTCAATGAATGATAATAAATAATTCAATTCAATTGTACTCCCCATTGTAACGGTATTCTTGAAAAGGTTTTATGGGATTAGGTTGAGAACAGGAGAAGGTAAATATTTACGAGAAAATAATGAGTTTGCACAGGCGTCCTGAAAGGTGGATTGACGCATTTTCGTGATCATACAAATTTCCCCTGACAGGAAACACTCTAGCTCATTGGAATACAAGATGACATTTGAAAAAGCTGAGTGCGGCGACCGTTCCACATTAGTATTAATAACGTATCTTAAATTTTGAATTTGAAATGGAGAGCTCAATAACCTCATTGTTTATAAGAATTGAAATTGGTGATGTGAATATTACATTAGAATGTTTACGAATCGATGGAGTTAAATTAGACTTAAAATATACGAGTGACATAGGGTTATGTAGTGTCATAGTGTTATGTAGTGACATAGTGTTATGTCGTGTCATAGTGTTATGTAGTGACATATTGTTATGTAGTGACATAGTGTTATGTCGTGACATAGTGTTATCTAGTAACATAGTGTTATGTAGTGACAGAGTGTTATGTTAGTGTTAGAATACATAGTGATATAGTATGATTGAAACTATATCACTATGTATACTATATTACGCTCACTAGACACTATCATTCATCCCTATATTTTCCCGAAGGGGTAGGCAGAGAAGTACATGAAATCACCAGTTATGTCATATGTCTCGCCATAGAATAATGGGTGAGCCTATTACCATACGCCGAACACAAATCCATGATACGATCTACTACTGAGAATTTAAAGGTATAAAAAGGACCTTGGGATAGCACCCAGGACACACAAGGACAGTGTTATTATAGCAGTGAAGATGATATGTTCTGGCTACACCATAAGGAGCCGTGAATATATAATAAGAGATAACGTTGATGCTAAACCTTGATGAATGTCGTCTGTGTGCTGTTGAATTATAATGTTATCAATAGTAAAATTAGTACAACGATTGTAAATACTGAAACATAGCTCAAGTCGATCTGGCATGACGAAACCACATCGCGTCGATACACAAATTAGTTGAAACTAAATATTTAATTTGGCAAATGGACTGTGTGCAGAGTTTAAATTTAAATACTTGGGAGCGTGAAATGTAAACTACTAAAATATCACACTCGCGAAAAGTACTCTGATAAAGAAATATATGTTTAGTTTAATAGCTGTTTTCGACTATGATTTGTCTGAGTGGCCAAATTAGTTTATAAGTGTGTTATTTTGGATTTATAATTCAATCGACAAAGAACGTATAAACAGTGTACTTTAGGTTAGGAATGTATCAAGGAGTTTTTAGGTATTAAAAATAAAACACTAACTACATACAAAATTGAATATTAGTTACACTTTAAAATGTTGTTAAAATATTTTCATAAATTTACAGACACAGATAGATGTATAATGACGGTATTCAATAACATAAATGGGGAATCAAATTTTCTCTAGTAAATACAAACGAAAGGTAGACAGACGCATAGGTCCTTAAAGTTGAATCTGAACATTTGATAAAACAACCTAAATTCTTGAAGCAGATTCGTCAAATGTGAAACACAGTAGGAAATTTTACCCCCTGCTGACTGAAGATACGAATCGATCAGAAATGTCAGTAAAATATTTGAGCCCTTGTTTTATTCGTGCGGAAATATCTTCACGTCCATCACGCCATATGGCGATGTGAACGTTAAAGGAGCTCACTTAGAGCGTGCAACGTAAGACCGGTCATTACCCGCATTTTCGCAGACCCCTTGAATTCGTCTTAGGTCGACTGTTTTCCGACACACTGAAGAAAAGTTACCTCGCGTGATTATTCACCATCTTTGTATTGAAATTTATGCTGGTACCTACATATTTAACAAAAACGACATTTTGAGATAAGATAAAATAAGACAAGATATACATTTATTCCATCACAAAGAAAAAAAAAGACAAATACAGAAACAAAACAACAATAATAAAAACAAAACTAAAACAATATTAAATTAAACTAAGATAAAACATTTCATGTGATGAAAAGTGTTTTCGCACTCAGCTTATGCCGCAGAACCCCACGGCCACTGTTTTTCAGTGCGAACCACTTTACGTTTGGCTACCTAGTGTGTCAAATATTAAGAAAAGAAAAGTTTCCGACAGGACCCTTGCGAAAAGAAGAAAAAAAAAAAAGATACAATGTTAAATTCAATCGAAGATTTAAAACTTTTGAAAATTATAGCGTAATCCACTGCATTATTTATATTTAATAAGAAACTTTCAATATAATGTATTCATTGACAGTTTATTGCTACTCCGTCTTAGACTCTTCATGGTAAATTAATTTAAGAATGACTAAATGCTTATACATGTTTAATTAATTATAATGAAAAGTGAACTCTTACAACGTGTACCTACTTTTAACAGAGAAAATCCAATTGGGACTAACAAAAATTGAACGGAGCTTTTTGTTTCCGTACTTTTTGTTTTCGCGATAATATTTTTAGTTTCTAGGTTGTTTTTTTTTTTACTCATATAAATATTGTATTTATATATTCTTCTCTTTCGTTCGAAGTTTGCTTAACGCATAATATTTATGATAAATGAGTTGCTGAACCACGAAGCTTTGTGCATGGGACGAAAACCATTATTTCGACAGATACGAGTATCTCTGGGTAGTATATCCGAGGCGACCTCGCCCGAATCCGATAACCCACATAATCGCTATGCTTCAGATATGCAAGGTTTCAGCCACCGAACCGACATAATAAACCTCTTATCAATAACAAATGATCTCCCATATTGCCACGTCGTATTAAATTGAACTGCACGAGATCCGATAAACCGCGTAATGATGCGATAAGGTTCGAAATACTCGAATGGTTGTTTTAATCATACAACTTTCCTCTAAGCCAAACCACAGTAGTTGTAAGATTTGAAACGTAGCAGATCGACAATAAATAATGGATGTGGGATGTTGGTTGTCACGTTCAGGCCATAATCTGCAAGCGGTGCGCTTGTTGAACGAAAAACGAAGCTATAACGCACGAAATAAGGTATTTTGTGATGCCTAAATAATTTTTTCCAAATGATGTATGGGACAGTCAGATAAGACATGTAATAGACAAATCTATTATGTATACATTAGAAAAAGCAAAATACCATTTTTTACATTAATTGTACTTCGCTTTGAAGCAATTCAGTAACAAAAGACCGAGGGAAAAGAGTTATAAAATGGCAATTTATTTAGCTTAGCTAGGAACCAAAGCTCAAGAAACGCATTTCAAATATATTAATGTCCAAATAAGTACTAAATACCTAATAAAAGTATTTGTCGCATCCTAAATTGCCTTGCCTAAATTGGTCTTGAATCCCAACAAAGTTAAAATGTGTCTACATTTTTATTAGTGTCATTGCTGTAGTGGCTATGTTTTTTAATATTAAAGTTAGATGTGTTTGGGGCACGTAATACGTAAAAGCCAGTGGAACATTTGACGATTAAATAATAGGTTTTTTTGTAGGAGCGATTGAAGTCAAAAGTTCTGGCTTATTAAAGTGATTAAGCACAAATAAAAACAAAGGAACGTAAACCAAAAACCGAACAGCGAAATTTGACGAACGGGTTATACTTTGTTATAACAAGACCAAGATTCACATGAACACAATTATATCGTTCTGATGTTCCTTTGTTCCAATGAGTATCTAATCATATACAGTCTCAACAGCATCTAATGAAATGAATAACAAATTAGCAATCGGTAGCAATAGACACCTTGATCAATTCACAGTTTGTTCAGGTCCACTTTGATCTCTCGTGGCCGCGAAATCCAATAAACCGCAAACCCCTCGATGGGTAGGTATGTTATGCGGTGAAATAATCACATTGGTATGTATTATTTCCCGGCCATTTCGTAAAATAATAATAATATATGTCATTCTTTGACAAATCTGATGTAATAAGCAAATGCTCTAATATAGAGATTGACAATAAATATTATGCCACTGAATTATTGTTATGTATGATTAAATTAAATAGACTAAGGTCTTAACCTTGTCATTCTGGAAGGCGATTCATGCTCAACAGTGCAACGAGATAAAGGTCGGAAAAAGAAAGAAATTAAATTGAATTAGGTTCATTATGTATGCCGTGGCCGGGCGGAGTGACAATAAATTCCCTATACCCAAGGAGTGGTAACAGGATGTCGTAAGTGGCAACTAAGCCCAGCATTGGTAGGTCGTGGTATGGCGCATTCAGCCTGTTTCCCACACTCTTTGCTCTGCGATCCCCAATCCGCATGCCCAGCGTGGGTATTACGACCATAACCCCTCGGGGGAACGTCATGTCCACCCGTGTACTGCAATAATTGGATGGTGATGAGCTTAATTATTGAATACTTTTTGCGACATGATCGTGGCTTATTTGTGTCTTGTTTTTCTATCACAGATCAAGTCGAAATTGCACTGTTTTCTTCAACGAAATTATTATGCTCCCGCTATGTCGCAGATGGCGACATTCTCATAACATGCACGGTGGTTATGTGCGTGACAATTTTCGTTTAATGATACCAAAATCCCGGTCAAACAAACACCCTGGCGAAACATTATACATTTCAATATATGTACATCTATAAATTATGTCACATCACATCACATTAAAACAGTGCGATGCTCGTCTAGATGTTTTAACATTTATTTACTTCAGTCTCCTTTTTCTCTATTAGGGGTTTAAAATCTGTCTTTAATGTATGACAATAGATTAGTCGTCTATTCCATAGTAGGACGTAAACTTAACCGGCGAAACGTCAAAATGTACAACAGTTTTCTGCCTACCACTTCGGAAATTACAAGCGTAATGTTACGTATTATAATACATCTAACAACAACATACCACTTCAATATGATAATAACCTTCAGCAATATTTCAAAGAAAATATAGTGTGATAAAAATTCAAGAAAACACTTTCCGTTTTTCACAAACACTATTAATATAAATCTGTCGACTATCGAATAACATTACTTTGATTCATTAGGTTTCTTATGCGTTAACACAGTATAGGTTAATAATATACATATAATTGGAATTTACGTTTACTGTTTATGCCTATACAAATGCCGTGTAGAAATGATTTTGCACTTAAAATTTCATACAAAACATTTTATGTTTATTACGTCCTTGTTTATTCTTCATACAAAAGGAAACTGCAATACTTTAAATAAAGATCAATTTTTCACTTTTCACTATGTGTAGGTATATGGTCGCACCTTATATTTTCTTCCTTTAAATACACATACTAAAAGAATTTTTATATCATTATATTAGAAGCATTTATTATTTCAATAAAGTAACATAGCAACAACCGTTTACAATAGTAACAGGAAGTAACATGGTTCTTACACGTCATCTCTGTTTGTCCTTACTTTTCTTTTTTAAATCTGTTTGAAACTTTAAAAAGCCACAACTATACAGTTGCCAACTGTTGTGCTTGTATACGGATATAATACACTTCTGAACCTAGAAAAGACCCGTGGTTCTGTCCACAGCACTGCAGCTGTCGGAACGACTACAAACCTAACTAAACTCGTTTAATGGTATAAATATGATGATATACATTGACCCTGAGTAAACACTTAAATAGGACTAAACTTGACAGCAAGTATGTCCTAAATCGGTGGCCTGTCAAACAGCCAGAGGCTTTTAGCGTTTCTTAACTTTCATAAACGCTTGCTAACTGACCCGCGTCAAGACCGACGGCGGCTTGTACTAATATGTTTAAAACTTGTAACTTATTTAGTGCGCTCGCGTTTTGAATGTAGCGGTGAATCGAATTTAGAGCAAAATATTTATTTTAGGATAATTTGGTGGAACTTTTTCATTATACGAGTACATTTCATGAATATCTATATGAATGATCAAATGATGTACCTACTGTGAAGACGGTGAAATTGAGTTATAACGATAGTTCAAACTTATTGCATTTAAAGAATTTAAACATGATACTATAAACTTAAATCTATATTCTGATGAGTGTGTGTGCGTGTGTGCGTATGTGTATATGTGTTTAGTTTTATCTTTGTTTGTGTGTCATTTTATCACCACAGCAAGGTAGAGACAGTTATTAGTGGTTCGAGGCAACTTGATTAAGATACATCAAAATAGTATTTTTAGAGAAATTATTATTGTAGTAACCATTATTGTAGTAACCATTATTCTAGTAATAATTCAAGCCTATACTAATTTGACATATTTCTGTTAAGACTGTAATAGAAATTATGTTTGAGAGGTTGTTCTTATAAATGTATTTTGGACGTAATAAACGTAATGAAAATAGTGAACGACAGGAATATAAGAGATAAATTTTATTAATATGAGTTTCAATGTTCGTTGAACTGGAAAGATGTCGAAGGATATGAATAAGCAGACTAAATTATCATAAATATATTTTGATACAACTGCGTCGTTTGTTGAGTAGTTGCAAGTATGACTGTTAATCGAGAGATCCTGGGTTCAAAGCCCCTGTCGAATATCAGTAGATTTTTCTAACTTAGAATTTTTAGTTACAATTTCTAGTGATGGCTCGGAATCTGGACTAGTTCCCGATGAACGGTAATAAATTCACACCCGATTCCATAGTGGGACGTATATATAACTGGCGAAACTTGGAAGCGTACTACAGTCCTTCGACGGGAATTACCGGCGTGATAATGTAATATCTTCTTTTCTTTGATACAGTAATTCTATTGTATTATTTTGTGCTGCATAAACCGTATCTACGTCAAAAACGACTGTAGGCGTATGGTTTTATATTTAATCGTATGGGTTTGACAGGTTGACATTGCGCGCCCAGTCACGCGTAAATGAACATGTTACAAGCCGTCCGTTCATATCGGATCGGATATTTCGTTGATATAAATTTGTTAATTATAATATGAGAGAGCGTCAAATGTCAAATATGTACATATGTGTATCCTTATAATACCGATGTGTTTTAACATTCATAACTCTGTCCTAACACCCCCATCGGTTACGCAGTTCTGACTTCAATACTGATGCTTCAAATGTTCAATTAATTTAACGGCCTCGTAAAGTCTGAACTCTAGTAACCAAAAAGCAGATAAGTTATATAAATCTCTCAATACAAAGGTATTATATAAGGTGTATGCTTACCAGACACATAAATGTAGGCGCTGACACTTATCACTAAAGATCAGTTTTGATTGGAAATCATATCCATAACCCGCGATTCGGCACTCAGAGTAACAAGTAACTAATCCAAATAATATAGAACCAATTAATCCGGCTGTTTATAAAGTCGTTGGTATTTCTATCCAATTTGAATTCAAATTTAGAAAATCCTTTTCACAATTTATAAATGCACTTAATGTTGTTTATTAGAATTGCTACATTAATATCCTTGACCGAAAGTAAAAGAATGTTTTATAATTATATATCTCTTCTGTGATATGGAACATGAATCTCGTGTTTGAACAAAAAAAATTAAATTTATTTATGAGTGATTACATGATCCAAAATACATAGACATATTATTCACATAAATGACATTATTTACCTTACTGTATTTTCTCGTACATACATACGAGTATTATATCTATGCACGTTTTTATAAAACCATTAACTTCAACTCAATATTATTTACACAAAAACACAATTTTAACAAGAGCTTCAATTTGGCGTAAACGTTTATTAAACACTCACAACAATTTCATTTACAAAATTTACCTCAAAATACGTGTAACTTTGTACACATATTAAAGTCCTCAACTAACTTTTAACGCTTTAAAGGCTTAAGTATGTGTCAACGTAACGGGTTTACTATTGTTTTGTGTGAGTAAATTGTTGGTGTTCGAATTACGGATGCGAGAAGGAATTTGTTGTGGCCTGTTTACAATTTGTTCCTTTAATAATAAAGTCGCGTGACTCAAATGTAAGATTGACTGTTCTCTGAACGTACCATATATTAGTATGTAATATAGACACTTATAGCATCAGAAAAGCACCAAAGGTTTTACCTAGACTTACTAATGACGAGATCATTCTAATTAAATACCCTATGAGTTATCGGAAAATGTTAATCCATTTCTTTTAATTATAACAAAATACGTATAAGCCTGATTTCATGTAAATTACTCAACGATTTTTTAAATTAAAAGCAGAATAAGCGTAACAAGATACAAATGCAATATGTATAATTGAAATAATGATCATTATTACACACGTAACATTTGTATGTCGTAGTTCCATATAAAAAAAATCTAACACGTGCGACATGTTTCTAACATTTGGGAATCTTGATAGCTATTCTACTTACCCCTTCGGGGAAATGCAGATGTGATTATAAGTTACGTTTAATATAATAAATCAAAATTTGAACCGCTTTGCCAATCGGATCGACTATACCAAGAAATTGAATACAACAGCGCTTCTTAACCTTTTTTAGTCCGCGGACCCCTAGTTTCAAGAACTCCCTTAATAAAAACATAAGAATTTACATGTAAATAAAAATTAAAAATACTGTACTAATGTAAAGGTTAGTGCTGCTTTTTACAAGTAAATTTGTAATATTTATAACGATTACGAGACTTGCTATCATTTATTTATTAATTTAAATGTCCAT
>DWFO01001814.1:0-14906 GCA_018246595.1 Mimoniades nurscia nurscia | reverse complement strand
CGACCCGGGAATCGAACCCAGAACCTCCCGTTCGGCAGTCGCACTTGCAACCAACACGACCAACGAGGCAGTCAATAGCATAAAAATGTTGAAAAATGTACGCATAAAATTATACTTTGTTATACTGTGAAAATTCCCAATAAGACCTATATTGAGGGAATTCATTATTATTACCAAAAGGTCAAACAATTATCATGAATTTCCTTAAAGACTATCACAATGCATGTTTATCACATGATGTAAAAATACCACGGTTGTAGAATATCACGTATATTTATTAAATGTATTCATCTTGATGCTCATGGATGCTTAAAAGCTCAAGTAGGTACTTACTATTCCAATTGCTTTGTATTGTATTATTCATTTCAATTGTATACAATTTTCATATTGTAAATTGTATCGTTTTATACATTTTCCACTGTGTGGAATTTACATCTACTCCTATAGATTTTGGCTATTTTTCTATACTATACAAAAGGACAAAACATTGACACCTTATGATGCGTTTATGAATAAGTATGACTGTATAAACTCAGCAGACAACACTAAAACCGCAAGCTCTTTTAAAACGAAAAGTTTTTCTTGTCCAACTCACGCACTGTTTGTTTTGAGATCCATTTTAATTAGGTAGAACAATGTAGATAATCTCTACGAACAAAATTAGAATCATATTCAATTTTTATTTCCATTTTATGCCGTTAAAAGGTCCCATCAATAAACGAGGCATGTATAAATATTATTATAAATGTACAACATACTAGTTGTATGTATTTGTATGTGTCTCCATTTGTGTCATTTACTTCAGATTTTGTTTTATTGTCTCGATTAGATATAAAATTAGAGGCGTAGTACTATGTTTTTTTATTCGGTCTATATTTACATTTAATCCACAGCTTTTCACAAAACCGATAAGGTGCCATTACGGCTATCATTGTGAAGCGGTACCGCTATTATCAGAAGTGGTTGTAATTTAAAAATAAAAGCACTTGTTGAAGTCAGATGTCAGTAACATTGTTCGCATTATTATATTGCAGAGACTTATTGTATGGTCCTTTTGCCATTTTATATGTTATTATTGTTTACTATTACATCGTCATGTCATTATGGCGTAGTCTGTGAACACCACGAACTATAAATGTAGAAAAATCAAGTCGGTTTTTGAGTATAGAGATGATACTTGTACATATCCGCCTGCCGTTTTATATACACATAAATATATCATATACATCTGAACATATTAAATATACAATTTTATTATATGTATATACAAAGCCATAATAAAAATAAGCTGAAATGGTTTCTATTACGAAATAATAATACCCATTACTTTATCAGTATTAGTGATATTAATTAAAATACATACATAAATGAGGTAGGTACGATTATGTAAACGATGTGCATAATATACATATATAACTATGTATTGCGCACTTTATATCTATACTTTCCTGTTTTATTACATCGTATATATCTGCTCCAGAATGTTATCAATCGGTTTTATAAGAAAAACATATAATGTTCATGTATACATATAAATTTATTCACCTACTTTCTTCGGCATTGATGTAAATTGGCACCATTTCAATCATGTATGATTTCAAAACTAGTTCACTTAAAAACATCAAGTTTATAATCTAAGCCATCATATTGATATGTCCTAAATTTCGATTTCATTTCAATCTATTAATATACATAACATACTTCGGATTTCATTTCACATACAAGTTCATACATATTACATACGTACATTATATATACCTTCTCATATATATACCGCGTGCATCCAAAATATATTTCTGCTTGAAATAATTAAACGTGTATATTAAATGTAAATATGGACTATATTTGTGTGTTTATAATTGTATATGTGTGTGTCTGTTACAGATAAACAACAGGAGCTCGATTTGCCATCGCTTCATGTGGACGAGACCTCTGAACGCGTCAAGAAGAAGGAGAAACCTCGCCATGTGGGACCTGGTACTACCATGTCACAAGTAAGTTTTACAGTCACTACAGAAGTTAGAAAAAAAACATGCGTCCTATTGAAGTCGAAGTATGTAGTTTGAAAAGTTCCTATATTTTTACAAATCATGAACGTTCCATATACCAATAAGTTTATTGGGCGTGAGTGGAAAAAGCTTATGGCTTCCTCGCGTTATGTGGAGCTGCGGGTTGTTTTCCTTCTTAACTTTACGCGGGGCTGTTTCTCGGCACGGAAGAGATCAACGCGAATTACGTGTAAATGATACGGCACTGCAATGTGTGACGGATAATGCTGCTTTTTACACAAGCACATTGGAATGAAATGTTTAATGATTAAATTCGTTTCGATAGATGGATTCCGCTAAAGCCACTACAGTGGCGCGCCGTACACAGAGATGTTATCCGAGAAAGCCACGATAGTGGTGCTCAGGGCCTAAGAGGTTATTCTACGTTCAGGGGCTCGAAAGTTCAAAACGTTTGCCAAACTATAACAACCCGACGGTAACAGTTAGTGAAAACCAATATTGTAGAGTTTCATTAGTGAAGCTGAAATTTTATACTCTAATAAGTAGATGAACGACCACAAGTTATCAGTACGATTGTATTATTGGTTATCAGCTTGTTCCGTTAAAATTAATTTATATTTATAGTCGTATTTAGGTCGCGCATAGATTAATCCGTAATAACTTGTGACTAGTGACGTTTCATGTTGACAAAAGTTTTCTAAACCACTTACACATATATTATATATTCCGTGCGTTTACATAATACGTGATTTCAACTATAATATGACTATCTATTGACATTAAAGAGAATTCAATCTGAATTATTCAAGGACAAACTCTACCATGATATTTTTATTTTCTGCAGATATCTGGTGTCAAGAGGACGCTCACACACACAAACAGCTTCACGGGTGAACGCGTACCAAAGTACGGCGTTGAAACACCGCACGAGGAGGAGCTGGGCCGCCTGCTGAGCGACCTGGACCGCTGGGGCGTGGACATATTCCGCATCGGCGACCTGTCGTGCGGCCGCCCGCTCACCGCCGTGGCCTACACCGCGTTCACGTCCCGCGAGCTGCTCTCCACGCTGCAGATCCCCGCGCGCACCTTCCTCGCCTTCGCCGTCACGCTGGAGGAGCACTACGTGCGCGACAACCCCTTCCACAACTCGCTGCACGCGGCCGACGTCACGCAGTCCACCAACGTGCTGCTCAACACGCCGGCGCTCGACGCCGTGTTCACGCCGCTGGAGGTGTGCGCCGCGCTGTTCGCGGCCTGCGTGCACGACGTCGACCACCCCGGCCTCACCAACCAGTTCCTCGTCAACTCCAGCTCGGAGTTGGCGCTCATGTACAACGACGAATCCGTGCTGGAGAATCACCATCTCGCCGTCGCGTTCAAGCTGCTGCAGAACGACGGCTGCGACATCTTCGTCAACCTGCATAAGAAGCAACGCCAAACGTTGCGCAAAATGGTTATCGACATGGTGCTCTCCACCGACATGTCTAAGCACATGAGTCTTCTGGCCGATCTCAAAACGATGGTGGAAACAAAGAAGGTGGCCGGCAGTGGGGTCCTCCTGCTCGACAATTACACGGACCGAATACAAGTGTTCGAGAATCTCGTGCATTGCGCCGATCTGAGCAATCCCACCAAGCCCTTGCCGCTGTACAAGCGGTGGGTAGCGTTACTCATGGAGGAGTTCTTCCAGCAAGGTGACCGTGAGAGGGAGCAGGGCATGGACATAAGCCCGATGTGCGACAGACACAACTCTACAATAGAGAAATCTCAGGTCGGGTTCATCGACTACATCGTTCATCCCCTTTGGGAGACGTGGGCAGATCTCGTGCACCCTGATGCTCAAGACATACTGGACACATTGGAGGAGAACCGCGACTACTACCAGAGCATGATTCCTCCATCGCCGCCCCCCGCGCCGCTACAGCACTCTGACGACGATCGCCCTGAACAGATCCGCTTCCAGGTAACAAAATTAATTTACAGAATTTTAAATTGCCTTCCAAACATTTCCACACGATATTACTCATAATGGCGCTACGATATTAGACAGGAAAATAATTCGTTTTAATTAAATGACCGTTCCGTTCAGTCTAGTTATTTTCACTGGAACGCTGTAAACATCGTACAATGCCGCGGAAAAGATTCCATGTAGCGGTGCTCGCGGTTAACCGCTGCGCTGATAACAAGTGGAAGGAACGTAAATCTTCATAAGATATATATACGTTATATACACGTTTTCAAACTGTACTCTATATTCTTGGGGAGCGGCAATTGCCTGGTGTAGGTATTTAAAGTTTTTTTCTTCATAAATTAAACTTGGCAAACAGGCAGGCGATGCTAAGTGGTCACACATCAACAATGCTTTGCTGACATTGAAAAAAAGCTCCTTTTCAGTTTATTTTAAAGAAGAATTTTAATAATAATAGTATTGGAAGAAGTATTGTTGGTAATTTTTGTACGGTGTTTGCACAGTAGCCTTGATGTGCGGTCTGTTTGTGGTGCAGGTAACGTTGGAGGAGGGCGAAGGCTCGGAGGACTGCGAGGGCGACGGCGACGGCGGGATGTGACGGAAGCTGCTGGGGATCGACAATAAACTCTCGGAAAGGATGCAAGTGTGGTGCAAGCTGTGGCAGTGAGCGCGGCTGCGGGACACGGACCTTTGTATTTAATAGAATCTGCGAAATACACAAACCGACGTTGACTGTGCATCGATGCGTGTCTCCCGGCATGAAACTTGACGTGCCCGGTCGGGAAAATGTATACAGGATTATTTTTAGCTAAACAGTTCAAAACAATGTAATCTCAAGCAGTAGCAGCTAGTAAAAATGTGTAAATTAACTAATTTCTTCACCGAACAGGCCAATATGATCAAAATCGGCAGCCGGCAATTAATCCTAGCTGGTATGGTAAAGGCACGCAGACAGGATTCTTGCCGGGAGCGACCCGCGTGCTGTGCGTAGACAGCACCCGCCCCGCGCCGGGCGCGATTGTTTCACGTTTGTGAGGGTAGTTTCGGCACTTGAAATTCCACCAATTTTACTCACAGCATGTAAGTAAAGCTTCTGAGTGTATAGATATGTGATCGTTTCGGAGTATTGACGCTCGCCGACCGTCGAGGTGTCATGTCGTGTCGTCGTGAACATGATAACATTAATTGTATATGTGTCTATAAGCATTGTTGTCTATAGATTATATAGTAACGGCTGAACGCCTGTCCCTCCGGCGACTGTGTCGTCGAGCGTCTGTTGTTTGTGTTTTCTGTCGACACTTGTTTCGTAACCAAAGATTGCAAAGTTCGACTTGTCGTTTCGCGTTAGATATCCCTGTGAGTAGTAGTTGGTCTTCGATTCGTAAAGTTTAAAAAAAAAGTCGTATAAGTAGATTTTAGTCGTCGATACCGTATATACCGGTTCGGCTGTGTAAGGACATTGAAAACGCTTATTAATTGGTATGAAAGGGTAATTTATATTGTCATATCATCCACTTTTCTCATATTTAATACGGGTTTGCGATAATGATGTTATTATTCACCAAAATATATTAACATAAATGAATATCCTAAATATAATAGATAATATTTTAAGGTAAATTTTAAAACGCCTTTCGGAGTTGTCGTTGTGTCTTTCTGAATATGTAATATTCGGCGGCCCGTCGCCCGAGGGCGCGGTGCCCGAACTCATCCTGTCAAATAGCTTTACTTTTTATTTGTTGACCTCATAGCACCTCATATCTCGTGACGGATCGCTGGCGATCCATATTATTTTTTGTTTTTGTTTTTTCTCTTTAGGATAATATTTTACTTTTTATAAATTACAATTTTTATTCTAGTTCTCCTTCATCCGAAAAAAAATGTATATGTCATCAATTTTTACATATTAAAATTTGTGTATACAACTAACGGCTTGAAGTGTTTGGATAAAAATATAAGTATTATTACTAACAATGGCGTGGTTTGCGACTAACGTTTCTTTGGAGTGTAGGTCAAGTATTCGCAAAAGTATAATAATATTAATATAATTATTACATACGTAGTTACGTGCAGAGTCGCGGCGCGCTGGCCGGGTGTTGCAATAGTACGTACTAAGTATATACATACATCGTCTCTAAATTTTGCGCACAACTCGTTCTCTTCATCATCAATTTTATATAATAATAATTGTGCTCGTTTTGGACAACACAATATAATAATCAGATCTGATACCACGAGTCATCTCATCTGTATTTATAGCATCGCCATTAACCATTCGTACCCGACTTTCGTAAAATCGAACTTCTAAATACTTCACCCATTCATTAATGTTTACTAGAAGGTAGATTACTTAATTACCTGTGTTATGTATGCATTTCATCGTATCTATCGTTTTGATGTACGTTTGTGTTATTTTTGAGCTGGTCTCTACTTTTTATGTACTCAAGAGATATTTCTCATGTACCTCTAATCGACCTTGTATGTTATGTTCCCGTGCAGTCGTTCACAGTTCTATACTCCGACGTAGGTAACTCGTTGTGTATTATTTTGTACATATCCTCCATCTCACATGTTCATACATCAGTTTCAAGAACGAAGGTCCAATGTACATTGTTTTCGTAGGTATATTAAGATTTAATTCGGCAAACAGAATAAAACGGTACGCGACATCGCTGTATTTTAGCTGTTACCTGAATTTTGAAAATTTTGAAACATGGACGTTAATTGAAATACTAAAAAAAAAACGCTTAACTACATAATTGTGTGTTAAATAGAAAGATTACGCTTAGAAAAGTCTTTGTTTTAATGTATAGTTATAATATACATACATATATATACCTAATGAAATCTACGTAAAATTTGTTCGATAAAATATTTGTACTGCAGTAGTTGTTCTTTTCGTAGTTCATAATAAGAATTGTGTAACACTGTACAGAGCCAAATGTAGGACGACTCCACAGGTTTCTTATAAAAACGGTATTCTCGTAATATGTAAACTTAATAAATGTATGATTAGTTGATAACCGTACAGTACTGGTGACGATTTCTAAACGATTTTATCAAAGCGCTCGACGCGACGCGCTCGAGCAGCGCGTGGCCGCGGACTGGTCACTGGCGGCGGTGCGGCGCCTCGCGGGCGCCTGCTACGCGGACTCGCGCCTATTTCGATGTGCGCTCTGCGTAGATATCCACCAAAGAACAGAATCGATAACTTAGTCATTGGACATGTTCATATGTATGTGATTATAGCGTGTCATCTTCCTATTCGAATTACTTGTTTAGAATTATCAAATAACTGTCTGTATCTTGAAGCGGTTTCAGTGTTATATGTTTTGTCAGTATGAGAACTAACGCTAAGATTGAATAATATCTAGATAAATTATAAATACCAAGTTAACGTGTGCAATGCTGGTCATTCACATTACTTTTATTTATGTATGTTTAAAAATAAAAATAGCTTGTAATAGAGTAAATGAATATTTGAGTTGATTAAAAATATTAATGTATTTAGAATAAAAAGATATTGGAGAAAACGTGAGGTGTTTTATTAGTCTTTTCCTGTACATCCAAGAGGCTTTATTTAAAATATTAACCAACTGCCTACTGTACACCTACATAAAAATATGTATTTCCATATACCGTCAATCCAAATATTGTACTCGTACCCAAGACATGTACATAAAAATTATCTTATTACAAACTACAAGTTCCTTTCTCTCCAAGTAGTCTCTGTTACAAACTACAAGTTCCTTTTTTTCGAATATTTCTATCAGGTCTCGTTTAATGCAATATTATGTCGGTACATAAAAATTTAATTTGATATTTCCAAATACCCTCAAAATTATTTGCTTATTTATAACATTCTAATTATCATGTCATTTTTTCAATAATAGTAGTAGTAGTTGTGTAGATCACATAATATCGAACTGTTTGTTGTAAAAAATGGATGCCAGTAAAAGATATAGTAAGCAAAAACTTAAAATATTGGAAACAATTGGGAAAGGCACTTATGGGTGTGTATAATGCAATTCTAATTTTTAAATATGGAGGCATCCTGTATTCACTTGATCATTACCGTATTAAACTTTTGCATACTTCTCTCACAGAAACGTATATTTGTGCGAAAATAAAACGAATAATGTACTGACAATAGTGAAGGACATCGAAATGAATATGAAACTCCACGTTCAGAAACAAGTAAGTACTATAATTATGAGATTCGTCAACATTGAATTGGATGTTGCAAATGATTTATAGATATACGTAATATAATATAAGCGCACTAAGAAGCCAATACTTTATTAAACCTTACTTACGAATATATAAAGCTAGGGAACAGTAATATAATTGTTATATACTCATTCAGCTAATTGATACTGTCTATTTCTCGCTTTGAACGAAACAGAGGAGTGACCCCTACGACCAGCAACTATGAGAAAATTCTCAAGGACGTTCAATGTTAAATACAATTCACACATTTACAATTATTTATATCTTTGTCGAAGCTTATTAAGCAGTTTTAATCAACTTAACATTTACGTATCACTATTTACTGTATAGAAATACGTTGGGCACACCTCGGACTGCCTCGTTGGCAGAGTGGTTGGAAGCGCATCTGCTAAGCGAGAGGTCCTGAGTTTGATCTGTGGGTCTGGTGTCATTAGGTTTTCTAACATAAAATTCTTACTAATAGCTCGGAGTATCGATCTGTGCCCGATGTATGGCAGTAGGCTT
Source organism: Mimoniades nurscia nurscia (assembly GCA_018246595.1). Classification (NCBI taxonomy): domain Eukaryota; kingdom Metazoa; phylum Arthropoda; class Insecta; order Lepidoptera; family Hesperiidae; genus Mimoniades; species Mimoniades nurscia. The sequence goes on along the minus strand of DWFO01001814.1, from coordinate 6,194 downwards.
ACTGCCTACTTCATGGTGAGACTTATTTGTAGATAACACGTAGACGTGTACTTATAAAATACTCTTTACTTATTTGCATAAAAAATATTGTTGTAGGACATTACTAATGAAGTGGATATACTATCTACAATGAACCACCCCAATATAATAAGATTTTACGATTGCTATTATATTGATAACAATGTGATGATATGCATGGAATACGCCTCAAGCGGAAATTTAGCAGAGTACATGTATAAACAATACCCTAATTTAATGAAACAGCAGGCAAGTGTCGACATTTAAAGTTATCAAAGCAACTTTAAAGTATTCCTAATAAAGCGTTCTGTAAACACTTAAAGAGTCACTTACAGCTCACAACTAATGATACTATGAAAATGAACAAACATATAAACATTACATTAAATACCTACCTACTTCACTTTAGTATTTAACAGCTACTGCTGATAGGCAGAATGCCTTTTCATTTTGGAATCGCATAAAACTCATTGAACTTTAAATCTGTTTGAATATTCCATTTAATAATACTTACATAGTACACTTATGATAATGATTCTGCTCAAGTATGTGATTCATTACATATTTTAATTTACCAGGTACATAAATGTAATGCAATTTTAACTTTATTTGATTAGGTAATTTTGAAGTAACTTTTAATTTCGTTTTACCAGGACATACTGTTTTATTTTTGTCAAGTTCTTCTGGGTGTTAATTACATACACAGCCTTAACATTGTGCATAGAGACCTGAAAGCTGAAAATATACTTCTGACAGGGAAATATGGTGTCATCGTAAAAATCGGCGACTTCGGTATATCGAAAATGTTAGCCAGGTAATGTATTTAGTAAATAAATAATCTAAACCACATCTTGCAAATGATTTTATTTTCTTTTCTTTTCAAATTTTTATATTCGCTCCATACATACAGTCGTCGCCAAATTATTTAGAATATTTTTTGTACTTGTACTGCACCAAGACACATTAATAAATTACTACATTAATAAACTTAACACATACCTACACAAAATCTGCAATATATATTATTTGACTTCTTACGTCAAGTACATAACTGTGCTAGTTCTTTTTAAATTGGTTTTTAACGTATTAGAGCATACAGACGGTGAGATTGGGCATCACACATCACGGTACCCAACCACTGTCTTTATAGGTAAAATATTCCAAAGAAACAAATTCCACAGCAATAGTGGAACGATAAAAGATGTTTTTTAATAAAATTAATTAACAATACATTGCCGTCACTTTACAGCGCTAAAAAAACTTCAACAGTAATAGGAACGCCTTACTACTTAGCTCCAGAGTTATGCGAGGGCAAGCCCTACGATACCAAGAGTGATGTGTGGGCGCTGGGTTGCCTGCTGTATGAAATGTGCACGCACAAACGGGCTTTTGAAGCCGAGGTAAATTGTGTTCCATTAACCATATTACCTACTGAATAGAGAAACAATACATACGACATATACAGTTGGTGCTTTCCAAATCTATAACTTGATATATGTTTTAACATTTTCTAAATGATTCCTGCTTTGCATTTTTTTAGATCATGTTTGTCACGCTATTTTGTATGTCAAGTGCTTTTTAATTTTCAGACACTTGTTGGTCTAGTGAAAGCCATAATGAATGCCAGTGTTCATCCTGTTGACTTGAATGTATATGAAAGAGGAATCCAGGAACTTATAGATTCAATGTTATCGATATTGCCCGATAAAAGACCTACAATAAAAAGCGTTATGGGCAGAAAGATTGTGTTGCCATTTGTATATACTGTATTTTTGGATGCTGGAAATGACGAACTATTATATTCAGATTTAAAAGATTTATAATTTCTCTAATCATTGATTTTTTTTAAGATGTACATGTAAGCAATAGGATTTATTAAAATAAAATACAAGATTAATTTTCTAGAAAAAAATGTTTTATTTTGTAAAACATTGTAAAAAAAAATAAACAATAATGAACTAAGCTTGTAATGTGAAATATGCTGTGTTGAGGAAGTTGTAAAATTATATGGAATTTAATACCCAGTAATCGCTTCTGTAGAATCTTATTACTTTTGGTATACATTTTTACAGCTTAATATCGAAAGTTTTTATATTGTCTGTTCTAACCAGCTTAAATCATCAGCTTAACCAGAATCATCTATTACTTAGTGTAAATATCTGCTCTTACAGCTAACAAAATGGTTACTAATTCATTTGTTTTGAACTCTTATTGTCCATTAGCTTGATCTGTATCCATTTCTTCATCTTCAATTTCTGAAATCAGGATCAAACATTTTTAATTAATGTTAAATAATCATTTTATCACATCTATGTAGATCAAGGTTGGCAGTCTTTGTTCTAACTTTGGCTACTACTCTGAAAACATGCAACAGAGCTTATATATAGCTGTGTTCCAAAAAAATATCCTCCATAGACAAAATGTTGCCATACACATTATTCATAGCATTAATAATTAACCATGAACAATGAACATATTTAATTAACACTTCAAATTAACAATTTATTGTTGAGTTGCAGATATTGCAACATTCATGTACATACTATCTGAAATACACATCTGTAGAGAATTATTATTACTGAAACTAGAAATCTACAACCAAGTGATTATTAGATTTTACGATTCCATTCCAGATATTTTTAGCAGCTCCGAATGAACCCCAGTCACCTAGATAGGATCAAAATAGTTCGAAATTAATATATAAAATAGGGATGATCTTGAATATTTATGTAAACAATGTTAACATTATCCAAGCTACTCGATCCATCCATACAAGAACTCCACTCAATAACTTCCCACTGTTGGACATAACAGATCTCTTCTGGCAAGAAAAGCCTGAAGCTTTATCAACCCACTGTTCCAAGATATGTGCATATGCATTAGTGGTCAATTCACCCTTCACATCACTCAAAAGCGTTTTGGCTAAGGACTCCAGGTCCTAAGGCTGTTATCTTATGTTACAAAAAGGACTGCTTAGCCTGTACTCCAAAGACCAGCCACACTATTTAGCCACAAGCAGTCATCTCACCAAGAGCTGTATGTGATTCCATGTTCCAAACTATAAATGCTGTAGACAATTTAAGAGTAATGAAATTATGTTCAGTCAGTGTTGGGGAGGGAAAAGAATACATCTCCTTGTCCATGCTGGGACACCGGAGTATCGTAAAAAGCTACTAAACCTGAGGCTGACAGTGTGGAATGGTGGCACAGGAACATACCCTGGCCGCCTACAGGCAGCAGTGTGGGCAAAGCAAGAAACCATTCTCTGTAATTCCCAACCTGGCAAGCCCAGCATGGGGATTATGGGCACAAATGCCTCAACGGAGACCAATGTCCGACTAGACTTAGACACACTGATAATGATGAAATTTTGTTGTACGAGTTGTAAAACTAAATAAAAGTGTGAACTTGCTTATAACTGTACTAAAACATTTACATCCAATTTTTTTAAAATTTGGATTTTGGTGATCTGACTTAAAAATTTGAATTTCAAAACATTTATAAAGTATTAAGCTAAAATTTAAAATATTACTGATTATCTTGATTAACTTACGTTGATCATTTGTATGAGGCTGAGATGGCAATGGTTTCTGACCAGGTATTTGACCAGACTGCAGCATCCTTGTCAACCTCTCCACCTCTTGCAAAGATGTAGCACTCTTTATGGCTTCTCGAATCTTATGTATCTCTTGAGGGGTGAGACCTGTTAAAGGAATAAAATAAATTATTGTATATAATGACATTTAAATAAAGTATAGGTACATATATTAAAAATAATGAAGACAGAAATAGCTTACAAAATAAATGTCTGTAAACATCCATGTTTTAACAAATAAACTAAATTCTCTTCTCTCTTTTGCACTGAACGCAATTCTCGATTAGAAAGTAAATTTTATTAATGCTCATTTTTAATCATACATACTTGTTTTAGAATCAGCCATATTTCCTCCGGGAACAAATGTTTTTGCTTTCCTAGAAATATCCCTTTGAATCTCCTTTCCTTTCTTGCTCTTAAACAGTGATAAAGCTTCATCTCTTTCTTTCTGTTTTATTTTTCTGAAATCTAGGAGTCGCAGCTCAGGTAACTTGAACGCAACATATGCTCTGAAGAAGAAAATTATTTTTGTATAGATGTGACAGGAAGTGGTGAACATAATGTGGCAAATACAATGAATATATGTAATATTAAAATTAATATAAGGAAAGAAAGCAATAAAGATCTCTTCAAAAGAGGTATAATTCATAGAGGTATAATTCATAGCTACAAATGTTCATAGTTGACAGGGACTACTTTACCATTACGTAGCCTGACTACCTGTTTGCCAGACTACATATATTATAAAAAATGTAAAACATGGTTAATTTACATAAAAGAAAAAATAAGGAAGACATTAATAAATAACAAGATAGCTAATGAAGAAGATATCTGTGAATAGATAAGGTATGAAATATAGAAGAATATATTTATGACATATAAAAACATATATCATATATATTATATATGCACATAAACAAATGCACCTAAAAAGGAACATATTATGATGCAATTCAAAGCTTAGAAATAGAAAAAATATATATTTTCACATTATCATGTTGCACACCGATTCCATCAGTTTCTATAAAAGTAAACTTTATCCAATATGACCATAAGAAACCTTTAAAAAATAATTATTTATTTTTGTTTAAATGTGTTAACTAAAAGTAAGGTACATAATATTCCTTAACCGATTCAATGCGGCGCTCTTTTGGACGAACTTTTGCGCCTGGCGGCGAACAAATATTTCATGGCACCGCCGTGGTGCCTAACGCCAGTGCTTTATGGCACCACCGTGGTACCCTCCACCATGTATTGTAACATAGTTTTTTTTCCTGTGTTCACGTGTCTTATGTCCAGTGAGCACCCAAAACCGAACGCAAATGGTTTAACTTTTCCCTTAGTGTGTATAAAAGTGACTATCCACGTGTAATAACGGAGATTGAAGGTAAATGTCTTATATCGGTCAGGTGTTGTAAACATTTTTGTGGTTTTTTGATGAATTGACATTATTAACAATAGTTTGTTGATACAATATAATGCTATGCTTCTCATAGATTAATCGGTATCGCTTTCTTTTGTTTTGGTTTCGAGCGCGGCATGTCAAAGAGTGCGAGACGTTTATTTACAGTTTCATTGTTGTTTCTTGTGAAGTAATTAGACAAACAGATTAGGTACATGGGCTGACCCCAAACGCTTTGAGGTGACCGCATTTTGAGCGAGTGATGTAGCCCTGGCATAGCCAACAATTGATAGCGCTCTTCCAAAAATCGTTTTTGTTGTATATAGTTTTAAAATATTTATTGTTTATATTTTCATGTCAAACGTAAGAAAACCTTGCACGCATGTTTTATGACTGACTTTGACCGTAACAGGCAACAATAAAACACGTAAAATATCAAATCATCACTTCACTTTTTTTACTAAGATTTCAAAAATTCCGGTTACATTTGTTTAGAGAACACCTTCGATAAACGCCATTTTTTGAGTTTTATGGGTTCAAAATTTGGCACCTCTCGGGTGCCATACGCCAGACATAAAAGATATACATGGCACCACCGTGGTGCCATCCGCACGGAGTCGGTTATATTATTGAATTATTTCAATGAACATATAATGGAAACACATGATTTATCTTTGTAATGAGTTGTAAAAATATACAGTATCTAATTACTGAGTGGTCCTACGTTGTGAAAATACAAATGCGACCATGGAAATGTTCAATTTTAAAACTATTTACCGGCACTATTATTTATTTTATTTTTAATAACTACATATTTACTTAGCTCTCCACCTGCCCCGCCCCGTAAGGGGTCTAGAGTGAAAATATATGTATAGGTATATAATGTGTATTTATCGATGCGTAAACTTATTTTAATGGGTAATGTTCATGAATTAGTTTAATGCGGTGAAGATATTTGCGATTAAATATAATATAATCCTTTCAAATATTCGATCAAAAAACTCGTCGCATGTAACCCCTGTAAACTCTGAAGAGGTAGGCAGAGGAGTGTAGTACACTTCTACGTTTCACAAGTTACGTTTATGTCCATTTTTCTTTGTACATACATACATATCTTCACGCCAGGTCCCTTGCGGGGTAGGCAGAGAGCACAGAGTGCCAAATATCTCTGTTCTTACA
>DWFO01001813.1:0-14907 GCA_018246595.1 Mimoniades nurscia nurscia | reverse complement strand
TTTATTAGTTACGTTTTTGTTACGCAATGCTTATAGTACTTGTATACACTGCGTCGAAATGTTTATTAGTAAGACTGCTAGTGTCTAAAGTTGTGTTTTTTCATAGTACATTATTTACTAAAGAAGTGTTATGTTTGTTGTGAAGTACCTAATTATCCAAAAAAGGATACTAAGTATAACTTAATTGAGTGTCCATGTATCAATATTTCTTATTAGATACATTTTTTTTGTGCAAGTCTAACATTAAAATGTTTTCTTTCCTCATATTTTCAACAAGATTATTAGGTATGTGAAATACATATGTTATAATTTTCTTTATTGCCCACATTTTATGTAATCGTGGCAATAATTCAAGCACATGGCGTTTCCTCTCCGTTAGGAAATGTCACGTGTTACCGCACCAGCAGGAAACGGTTGGTGAGGCTAATTGCCGAACATTACGGGGGTGTTGCTGGCCGTTATGCTGGCACCTAACGTTTTCATTATGTTCTTATGTTAAAATAAAAGCGACGGGTTTTTGTAATATATTACCTGTAAACGTTACAAATTTTCATTTTATACATTCTACCTACTTTTTAATTTCGTATACAGAAAATCTACTAATATTTCTTCGTTTATGATCAAAGATATGTACGCATCTCAGAACAATTGTCTGTCAACTTTCTCACTAAGGAAATATGCTATAGTACTTATATTTTGATAAACCCTTCTTCATCCTGAATCGATGATATATGAGTGTAATAATTATTTTTTAATAGGAGTAAATTATACTTTATTCTACCCTAATATGCTAGATTTAGATCAAAGCACCCTCCAGCAGTATCCAGCGAAGTGATGTGTTACTATAGATACGAGTACGTACAGTCTAATGCGCAATGCATGTGGCGGTTGCGGTCCGACAGTGCGCTCCCAGCACCAGGTGAAGCGATGTGGATTGTCAGTGCTCGCGGTGCGACCGCCGGGCGGAGGTATATTGATCGGCGCACTTGGAAGATTAATGGACCTATGTATACATACAGACGTATTGACTAGTAGTGGGGGTATTACATAATCATCATCTAAGCTCATTTCACTAACTAATTTAGGAAATATTTTAACAGCCCTGTACCTTACTGCAAATTCTGTAGGAACTTTTAGCTTATCAAGTTCGTCTTGAAGTCTAATTGACTTAACACGTTTGTCAAGGCTATGAATTTTCTATATTTGTTTCTCTGTTCATACACGTTCATAATGTTGTCATAACTTTTTCAATGTATATTGCAGTGAAGTGCTGTTATAATCTAATCCATAGAATTGTATGCCATCATTCGGAATTATCCCTCCCTGATCGTAACTGAGTAACGTCTACTCTGATGAAGGTTCCCCGTATACGTTAACTTATTAGAGAGTGAAGTGTATAAATATATGTATGTTCAAGAGAAAACATTGTGTATTCATTTCTTAACAAGTACAATCAGCAATGCCATAGTTTAAACCTTTGTGATAAACTAACTAACCTTAGTTCATGTTGCAGTAGCTGTAGTATAACGCGTCTATTCAATCTCACTTCAAAACGGAAGTAAACGTGTCGGATTTATGCTTCCCGTGCTGTCCGGCCACATTTCCTTTGACTTTACAATTCGCTGATAGAATTGCAGCGCTTGATTTTGTTCTGTTGGCCACACAATTTTATATGATATTCATTGTGTGAAGTGCCAGAAAGTATGTTATATTATTATTTTTATAAAAAGAGCAAATACATGTTCGGCTCATTTTATTTGGTGAGGAATCAGTATTTGTTAAAAAAGAAAGAAAAGAAATGCAAAACAAATATAAACAAGCGTATGCTGATGTATAAAATCGTACGAAATGAATTATGAGAAAGAAACAACTGGCACAGTAGTAGCTTCTATTAGTACCTACTGGAAAAAACAGAATAGACAGGTTGCCTCATATTAACATTAGGCGTGTCAACTGGCACATCGATGGCCCCGTTGGTCGCGATTATTGCAAACACGACTTCCGATCGGGAACTCCTCGCTTCAAATCCTAGGTCGTGGACTATTGGATTTTTCTAATAGTGGCCCGGGGATGGTTATGTGCCCGGTGTGTGACAACAGACTCCACGAACTATTCCAAAGTGGGACAAAAATATAACTGGTGAAATGTGGAATTGTACTACATTCCTCTGCCTACCTCTTGGGGGATTACGGGTTACGTGTTACGTTACGTGTCATCTTGTTTTTAGGCGTAACAATGTATCTTTTATGACTGTTTTCATTTTGAATTTTAATTCTGTTTCTGATTCCATACATATGTACGTCTATAAGTGCATACGTACATTTTGTTACTTCCATAATACAAAACAAAAACACTTTTCAATAGAAGTAAACCATACAATTTCCCAGTAAACCCACGCACGACGCACGCTCACTGTGATTGGCAGACTGACATAAATTGGTATACGAGGATACGTAGTATATTTGCAACTGGAGCGATTGATTTCGTGTCATTTTAATGTGTAATGAATTTTTTGGGAACAAATTTAAATTACTCCTTGAAATTTTGTTGTCATATATTTGAACCTTATTCATCGATTGTCGTGCATTTCAGCGGAATTACGGCTGTCTATATATTAGGCGGTAACCAGCAACGCTTATTGCATTTTTTGGTCCCTTTTGTCTGTAATGCCAATAAGACAGACATTCAGTATACCAAGTTTGCATTTACGTTTGTTAAAAAACAAAAAAGTCGTACGTACGTAGATACATAGGTATGTATCTACGTACGTAGGTACGTACGAAGGCTTGGTAATTCCTGCATGAATGATTGTCCTAACTAATACATCGGCAAAATACCTTGCGGCTCTTTTTATGTTTCGGATTTATAGAAAATTTTAAACGCTCAATAAATAAAAAACAAATGGTCCTCCTGCCTCTCAGTGAAGGTCAGCCAAATGATACGGCACCGCTCAAGCTCAAGGTTGGACATCCATAATTAGATTTACTAGATCTCGCGATGATTGTGTTCTTATGCCTAATTTTCTTAATTTGAATTCGACAAATTACGTCATCATAATTCTTCTCAGAATGACAAATCGCTTTCTTTTTACTGTCGCTTGATGTATAAAAGTGTATTAGTATTACAGTTATTAAAAGTTTTAATTCTACTTTTGTTCATCGATCGAATTAACTAAAACTATACCTACACCTAATAAAATAATAACGAAGATAATATCTAAATATGCTAATATTTCTGTAAAACAAGAATTACGGACTGCCTCGTTGGTCGTTGGTCGTGTTTGTTGCAAGTGCGACACCCGAACAGGAGGTCCTGGGATCGATTCCCGGGTCAGGCACTACTAAATAGATTTTCTAGTAGTAGCTCGAAGTCTGGATATGTGCCCGGTATATAGCAATAAGCTCACCAACTATTCCATCGTGGGACTTAAAAGTAACTGGAGAAAGGTAGGATTGTTCTACATTCCTCTGGCCTACCTCTTCGGGGATTACAGGCGTGATGTTACTTTTTTATTTTACTGACTGTTAAGTACAGAATAAAGACCCCCAAAAAACCAGTATTTAAATTACTATCTGATGGTCTGCATGTGACGTAATAAAACAATGTTACCAAAAACTTATAATCAGTTTTTCAAGAAATTTGATGTTGTGGTAAATAATTGTCAGATGCATAATCTAGAATACTTTTTATAGCCTAAATATCATTTATTCCCACGAGAAAATGTTAAAACTTATACCTGAACGAATTACGAGAAAACTAGAACTCGCATGATTATAAGATATGAATATTAATGGATAAGAAGGCTACTTTTTATTTCGCAAATGTCTCATTGTATAGGAAAATACACAATAGCCTCTGAAATCACTTGTTATATATGTTTAGCTATAATTATTGAGGTAAGCAATTATTATTACAATATTAATGATGAATTAATTTTATTAAATGAATCGTTTAGAAACAATGAAATAACAAAACAAACTTTGAACACAAAAACGTTCAATTTTCCATTGTTTACTGCCGGCGCTCACTAAACGGATGGGTGATGGCTAGTATCAAATAGATATTACTGTACACATTAATTCATTTCCTTGCATGTCTCCGCTCCAATTAGTCTCTCTCTCTCCTCTCAATGTTCTTTGTTATATGCAAAGTGGATTCCTTTGTCGGGGCTAATTGCTCATTTACTAGTTTTTTTTATTATTTATATTTGGCTCATTTTAATAATTTCCCACGTAAATTAACGTCCTTTTGATTTCGTAAAATATTCCAGACGTTTATTAACCGTCGTCGGCGTCATTGTTTCTTTTATTACAAGACGCTTGGAAAAGCAGGGGCTAATCATTCTCCGTTTTGTATTAATATTTTGTTTTGTATATATTGTGTGTCTGTAGTGCGATTAATCTTCTGTATTTTGGATCTGAAATTATTATTATTGTTTTGATAGCAATTTAATCTTAAAGGTCGCTCGCCGCTAAGTACGATGATAGTATGAGAAAAGGATAAAAGATGTCATTATCTTTTGTCACTTTGCTTTCAGCTAAAGCATTAGTGGATTAAAGGAGAGGATCGATTATGTTAGAAACAAACTTTCCACTCACAAGTAGGGGTAGTTGAACATTTCACTGGTGGCGGATTAGGGCGTTTGTTGAATCCGGCATTCGAAATAATAAACACAGTTCAACAAGTCAAAACGAATTGACCCTTTTTTTTCTGTATAAAGTATGCAAATACACTTGTCATTAATCTAAGAATCACTGGGTGTGACGCCTACAAGCGGCATGAAGAAGATTAATTGAGGAATGATTACAAGTGTGCCGTAGTCACTAAATCAATTTTCCTTAGTTTTGTTAAGACTTCATACTGTTCAAATACTTAATTTTATTCTTCTGTACTCGTGTGTGATTGTGAAATAATACTTGATTACAGTTTCCTCATCTAAAGTTTCGAATTAGAATATTACGGGAAAGAAGGGATTACCATAGTTGAACTGCTCTATATATTAAGTAGAATCTTCTTTCCAGACACCTAACTATCCACTCAGAGACCGTTACGGCAGCAATTGACGTGGCTAATTACAAGTTACCTTGGCTTTTCGAATTGATTAGGTGTGTAATACATACATACATATGTATACATATCTGAATTTTGCATGACATAACATGGGTGAGTTGGATGGTTCTCTGCTGTGTTTATAATGTAAAAAAAACGTAACATCACGCCTGTCATCCCTGAAGAGGTAGGTAAAGGAATGTAGAACACTCCCACGTTTCACCAGTTACATTATGGAATAGGTGGGGTGAGCCTTTTGCCAATACACCAAGCACATATCCAGTGTTTATAATGTCTCTCCCATTTTTAAAATTACTACTGTTTATGTATGCATGCATAATATTATATTTATATTTTGTCTTGAAAAATGTCAGTTAGATAAATAGAAACAAAATGTAAAAAAATCTTTTCGTCTAGTTTTGTACTTTTTATACACATTCTTGTGATTTTAATTTCTGTCATTCTACTATAATACTGTTTTTATTAGTGTCTTAACGGGAAGACATTTTTACGATTTAATCAGCATCGTTGTAGATTTTGTGAAATAATTTCAAAAATTTTATGACTACAAATTACACAACTGTAACCATGTTCACATTTTATTGGTATCTTCCGGCACTAAATCCTTTCACATACTTATCGGCAGTCAGTTTGTTATCCCCAATATTTTCATCCCTCTGCCGCATTAATAGTAAAAGCGGTATCGTTTGTAAAATTGCGGTCCCATCTATTTCGCATTTGTAAAGAATGTCCGGATTGTGCGTTTCCAGCTTATAGCTTCCAATCCCTTGTTGGGGGTTAATCCTCTTTTAGAATTTATCCAATTGGGATATATCATTTGATGTAAGTAGTATATTGTTTTAAGATATATTGATTTGCGATCTGGTAAATTTGGAAATTGATTAATTCATTACGTACACGTCATCAAAATTAACTTCTGATTTCATATAATTCCTAGGTACTTCAATTTAACAGCTGTAACAATAAAATATAAGAAGTTACATTTGTGTTAGTAAATGAAACGTTACGCTATAAAAAAAAATTCGTACAAACTTTGCCCTTTTTAACTGAATTAAAGCGACTTTGTGGCGAGTTCGCACTTTTCGTGAACCCCGGAAAATTCCTCTGCTCTAGCTCCTTTGTTGTCACTTAATTCTTTTTCGTCCGGTAGAAGTTTAGCGGTCGCGTTAAAATAAAAGTCCAATGTTTTTCCTCTGCCTTCAAAAGGTATCGTTGTTGATTTTGGATCATTAAGCATAAACGATGGTCGTTTTACCCGAATAAAGTGTTCCTCGTTTTCTAAAGTCACTGATATTGTTTTGCTCATCTTCTTTAAATTTGACGCCTCTTATAGTATCTGTTTTTTAGAATGTTTTCTTCTGCCTTCGGCGTTTTATTTTCGTTATTGTTGCGAAATTGATGAATAAGTGAAAGAAGACAATCGACATGTTACATTCGTTCGTGATCTGATTGTGACATGTATTTTCGCCACAAATATCAACTCCATCATGATATTAACACCATCCATCATTATCATCAGCCTATTACAGTCCACTGCTGGACTTATTTTCCCTCTGTTCCCTGAGGGGCTGTGCCCGTAATCCGTCCGATAGAGGTTTGGGTTGGAGATCTCAGAGCACAGCTCAGCGCCTATGTCTCTAACCAGAACGTGCCATCCTCGATCCAGCGGCACCTGCGTTAGTCGCCTCTTACAAGAACGTGTATCCCAGCACGGGATCAGAGAATGTATTCTTATTCCGCATCACCGTTCATTGAAACATAACACTGAAAAGTTTCTGACACATGTTCTGAAAACAAATGTACCGATTTTGGTACATTATATTTCTGAGCACAATTAATTGGCTTAAATTTAACCAACTTCATTTATAACCTTTTGTATTCTGCAGGGTGATAAATTTTAACAGGTCGATTTAGTTTGACATACATCTGTACACGTCGTATATTCTCTGCAAATAGCTCAGACAATGCGGTAATAGAATTCCTGGGCATGAACAATTAGGAATCGAGTCATTTGCTGCTTGTAATTCGAATCATCACTAATTGCTATCGCTAATGCATGCGACATTTAATTATTTGTCCTGCACCGCCTTTCGTATAAACACAACTAATGTCGTCATCGTTCAAGCTGTGGCGTTCGGTTTTACTTCGCCGGAAGTTTCCAATTCGTGTGTGGACTAGTTTGTTGTTGTTGGAGCCAAATTGTTGGTACCGTCTAATATAGATTGATTTTTGTTATGTGTATCGGTTGAATTCAAAGATTGATCATTTTTATAAAAATATTACGAAATATTCATTAAGAAAATGAAAATAATAGATTTACAAAAGTCATTTGATAATTTTTTTTTATAATTTGTTCTTTTATAAGGACGAATTTAAGGTTTTGTTGCTATTAAAAATAATATCATGCAATACTTATTAACGACGCGGTTACCGAAAGTAATCATTTTAGTGCAAAGAAACTACTACAGTGTTAACAGTCTACATTTAAATTAGACCTAAATCGTATTTTACGAACTTTACACGTTTCTAGTGAAAATATTACATAATAGGCCTCAACATTTTAGGTGGACGGCCATACAAACCATATCATGTCTCTGATGCATTGGTCCACATTGCCGCGCCGCGTTGCGCATATTCAGTTAAAATATTGTAGATATTACACAAACACATTGAATGAAATTTACAAGTAATGAGTGCGCAAGATCAGTTAGTTTATTTTAGTGAGTTTTGTAATAACTATGATATCAGCAATTTAGATAAATTTCATGATGACCACTTTAATGGTATCTGATGCAATTTACAAGTCAATACTAGTATAAACTAATTAAATAATGATGCTTGATTGTTATTAGGCATCCTTCGCTAAGAAGTATAATTTTTATTTCATTACCATAAGTGTATGTCTACTGTGACACACGCATTTGATTATATCAATTCGATGCCACCACGCTAAAATATGAACGATGCAACTGAAATATGAAATATTCACACAAATTAGCACATCATCAATGAAAGTCTTCTCGAAATATGGAAATGTAATCGCGCGGCAAATTCACCGCGTGTGCAACGTACCGTGAGTTCAAAGATGCAGCTTCGCCGCAAAATCTACCTACATACATAGAACTGCCACTACCGGCACTCTATCCAATCCAGGGATCCCATTTGAAATTCGAACGATCTAAATTTAAATCTGTTCCAGATTCAAATTACCATTGTTTCTTTATACGGCGAATAGAATGTTTCGTTTTGTCCTCTGGCCAGCCAGCTAAGTGTCAGTATAGGTTTTTTTATCAGAGCTGTTTCATTGCAACGACGGAAATATGCTTTTTCAACATCTCTCGCGTAGCGTTCTTTTCTCTGGGTTGCACAATTAATCTCCCCTTTAGTGTTTCTGGTCGCAATAAAATTTCTCCTCCTGTTTTTGTTTTGCCCGCGGACTAAGTACCGGAGTAATGAAAGCAATTTCGTGTTTCTTCAGTGTTTTATGCAATTGTGTTTAGTTAATTGTCGGTTGCAAGATAAGATACTGGACCTTTGGTGTCTGTCAGTGCAGAAATATGTAAACCTGGTTTCAATGCTGTGGAAAATATTACCGAACATCAATATTGGTAATCGGATTTAAATTTCTAATGCGATTCCTTTTTTTGGCTTGTAGATTTTCATCATTTACTTACACATCATAACAAATTGAAATAAAGTCTAAAAATAATTTCATTCATCAAAACTGGTTTAACTGAGTAAAAAAAAAGTAACTTCACGCCTGTAATCCCCGAAGAGGTAGGCAGAGGAATGTAGCACTGCAATCGTTTTAATTTGTTACTAACGTATTGTTAGATTTTCTAGTAGTGGCTCGGAGTCTGGATGTGCGCCCGTCGTATGGCAATAGGCTCACCACCTATTCCATAATGAGACGTAAACGTTCACTCCTCTGTTTACCTCTTCGAGTGTTAAAGTTGTGATTACGTTTTGTTACGTTTTAATTGGTACAGAGTAGCTTTTTATTGACGCCAATAACCTCGATAGTACTTACGCTGTCTGCATTAATTAAAACTAGGTCCACCTGTTATTTGTAGTCTTGACGAATTTGAATGTCACCTGTATAGGTAATAAAGTAAAGTACAGTCCGGCTTATGGCAATAGACTTACTATCTGTTCCATAGTGGGACGTAAACGTTAATGGTGAAACGTGGAAGTGTATTACACTCTTGTTTATCTCTCCGGGGATTACAAACGTTACGATTACGTAAATATAATATGCAATAAATTGAAAACTTCTTAATTTATTGTCCCACGTTCAAAACTTTGTGAACTTTTGACAACTATGTATAATGTATTTAAATTTTATTCGACTAACGTCGACTATTGTGTATGTTAACGTAGAGTCATGTGTCAACAAATGCCATTAGATCGAGTAGTACCTAAAATGTAAAGATGCAACATTTCTATTCAGTACGGTCGCGAAGTTTTATTATGTAATACCGGTATAATGTTGCAGTTTTCAATAAATTTCGTATTACTGCCACTATATTTTACCGCGGCGCATCCAACAGCAGGTGCACCGCCGACTGCCGGGGCTTTGTGAGCAACGTTACATAAAATTATTAAAGTAGTTGAAAGTGAGAGCGGGTCTTCGAAATAGGCGGAGAATACTAATTTATTGCTATTTTGGTAGTTGGTTTAACTTTATGCAATTAGATTCTAATGTTGATGTATCGAAGTTAAATGTATTACTTGTTGCAGGGCAGTTTTATTAGAAGTAAATTGACATTGTTAGATCTAGTTTTGGGCCTTAAAAAAATCTATTTAAGTATATATTTACATGTATATACATATGTAGTTTATCAGCCATCTGGTTACCATACCCACCACAAGCTCTCTTGACGCTTAGTTTGGGATCAGATGGCCGTGTGTGGAGATGTCCCGAGATATGTATTATATTTCTTTTATGTATGATTGTTATCCAATTTAATGAAGTATGAAGAGAGTGATACACGTAGAAGAAGAATGTCGGGTGTGTTAGTGCAGTGATGAATGACACTTGGTGTTCTATGTTCAGTCCTACAACAACACACACTATAATATATGGGTACTCTCGTATTTTTGTTTCCAAAGCAGCTAATGCTCCTAATACTAGTTTTATTTACAAAACGATTCTAATGCCATTATCTTATTATTGTAATAAAATTGCGAATAATAACTTCCTTCCTTTAAAACGAATTGCTCGTGTGCCAGGCATCTAGGACTATTTTGTACCATGCTTTTATTCCCTTGAGTATGTAACGGAATCTTTGAACTCGATTTTTGCTCACTTTAAACGGTGATATTAATTAAAAACTTTGTACAATTGTCAAGGTCCGATGACATTACACGATTTTAACAGTTTTATCCTATTGTCCTCAGTAAGATCATTAGGATTAACGATTTACTCTCCAGAGACGCAACCCAATAAACGTAGTCTAATTTACCGACAGCGTAGATAAATCAGTAACTTAATAAATATTCAAAGCCGGATGATGGCATTAAATAAATAAAAACAGATTAGAAATAGTCAACAAAAATTATAGTTTAAGAAACAAAAACCCCACTTTTACAATTAATCGAACTAAAAAGTAAAAAATAAACTATTGTTTATAAAACTGACAACCACGTTTTATAGGTATTCAAACTAAAAAGTAAAAAATGATTCTTAGTGTAAGAAAATTAGTGTTACTGTTGTCAAAGCGGAGTGCTTTGTACAAAATTTTCTAATTCTACCAATTAAAAAATATCATAACAATTGATATCAAGCACCCACGCTCTTAGAACAGTAACATTAATTGTGTCAATCATTTTATTTTTATAATAATTGTATCTACCCTTTGTTTTCATCATAACAATTGTTACAAAATCATTAATTGTAAGGGTGATTTTGCCCTAAGTTTTGACGCAATATGAGAAAACCACATAAAACAAAATAATTTGGAGATCACAGCTTATGAGAATTCCCTCATAAGGACCATATTAAAATTGTAGCATTGTAAAAACACTATGTTTTCTACGTAGGTTTCCAATAATAAAGGTATATTCAAAAGGACCGATTTGTACGTCAAATCACGTATCACACATAAATCGGGTTCTGTGTCAAGAAAATATTGCACATGTGTGTTTTGATATGCATTTGTGTTACAAAATATTGTATATTCTATATCAAAACTGGAAAATGCTTCGCTTATATTATATATCCTCAGTATATTTATTAACCTTTTTATCGTCCCGCAGTTGGGCACATAATATACATATATTCGTATTAATATGTTAATAAGAAACGGTATTAATTAAAGAAAATTGAGATTTTTTTGATACACTACATTATATTCATTACTATATGAATATATGAAGATGTGTCACGGATAAAGCTTCGTAGCTCTCTTCACCTCTTATTTCGGTTATTTATCCGGAGAAAATTCAATATTTTCCCTAACATATATAAATCCTAATAGGCTCCTTAGGTCCCTCTATAAATAAATCAAATCGTACTGCATCTTCTACGAGCTTATTCCATTACTAGTTTATCGTGACTGGAAAGAAACACTGTAATACATTCATATTGATAGAGAAATAAATCTTTTTCGTTTCCGTTTTCGTTCGCTCCTGAAGAAATTATTTCGTTTCCGGCCACTTATGGTAATTAGGTTTGGTTTATTTTGATTCCACTTTCTTGTTATGTAGTTATTGTATGTTGACAATAGTCGAAATGTCAATGTATTTGTGAACTACTGGAATTTCGTCGTCCGCTATAATATCGTAAATTATGTTTTCACTTTAAAAATTTTTTTAGGATTTTTAGTTTAATTCCTTCTTTAAGTCTGTGTATACAAGGTTTGTAAAGATATTTTAATTTTAACAACATCACATTTGAAACCTATAAATAGTAAAATATAGTCTTTTGAACTTTCATCTATTCAAACGATATTTTTCTAAATCTACAACTGCCAGTAACCACTGACACAAACGAATCCGCTCTGAACGAATTTAATTTTGCATGGATTTAATAGACGCAGTATACTCGCCGAACGGTCAATTTAAACGAAACCAGAAGCTGTATTCTGTTAGAAATTCAGATACATCTCGGATTAACATTTAGCGGAATTTTATTGTAAATTTACTTACTTGTGTCTTAAATTAAGGTAGCAACTCAAAAGAAGCATTTACAAAAAAAAACTTTTTCAATGCAACATTCAATGATACTATTAAATCTATAGTTGAAATCGCAAGATGTTATTGAAATCCACAATGTTTCAGCTAAAAGCTTTCTGAAGGGATGGATATACGTTAAATTAAAATAACGGTAAGTCCAAAAGTCGATTCGTCGAGGTCGGCTAAAATCAACAAGCTTACCTGCGCCCACAGACCCGCACCGGAATATGGATTCGTTAAGTAAACAGACTAGCGGATGGAGGAATGTTACGGAAAAAGACCTCTTATTCTGGGCCGTTGCCGTTATTAAATTAACATATTTCGCTTTTCGACAGATTGGATGTATTTAGATTAATGCTTTGTATCGTTGGTTTGAAAATTGTAATTGTAATATAACTTTAACCTTTTTAACTCGCAATAATGGTTATGCAAAGCAGTTTGGGGTAGTATTCGCTATTTTTTTTTTATATCATCTCAACATTCCTTCATTATATTTATTTGAACCGAACAAGTTTTAAATCTGTTGTATTAAACTCTACTATATATCAGTTACTCCTTTTGCGGACTTTCAACTTATATTCAATTATTTTAAAGATGGTTTGTCTTGTCAGTGGCGAACTGCCGTTGTTATATACCGTTCTATTCGTATTCTTCACTAAACAAAGTTTTATTATGCATTTTCGAACATCCGTAAAGTGTCGGATTTTCATATTATATTAGCATAACCGCAACCGTTATTGTTGTAAGGTGAGGTTTATTATTACAATCTTTATTTTTCAAACGTATTCCATACATCATTTCCTTGAAGTATTAATTTCCTTTTTCTTTTTCCACTATGTCAGACATAAAACTATCATAGGGTGTAATTTGAAAATATTTCACAGTCATCACATGTTATCAATAAATTATACTCATTATGAAATAAATGCCTACACAATCAAAAAGTGCACACGTCACACAATTCGGAATCGTTCAGACGCAAACCGCTGAAACAATCCACCGCAACGCTTAATTACGGTCAACAAGATGGACGGTGTGCGGTCGCCGCTATTTCCCCTACTGACAAATTGACTTGTCGGTTTTGAATTACTACTACTACTGTTGCTAGCGGGAACATTTTTTATTCTATCGAATACTTTTTTTTGTCGTCGCTTAATATGTTGATAACTGAAAGAATCCTCTCTCGAACCTTCGGATGTGAAATAGCAACGCCGCATCTATTTCTATTATATATTATATGATTTGTTTTTAGACTATTATTGGCGGCAGAAACTACACACCTCTTTCGACTGCTATCATATACAATGGCTGTCATGACAATTTTTCAGTCGCAACTGTCATTAATAAGCCATTAACCAATGAATGGAAGATAGTCATAGATAGACGAATCGCCTCAAATGTATTATGTCTGCGAATCCGTGTATCGTTGTTACGAATATAGCATAAGTCGAGAAAGCGATAAATCTAACCATTTGTTCACATATGATCGGAATTACGCTTCGTTCGACCTATGATTTAGTAAGGTACGCTTTTGGTGTCTAAAACGTCAAATTTTGTATTTTAATGGAGAACAATGTTGTCAATATAACTTCATTTCACATTCCTTTAATTCCACTACTATCCATGAAAGCATGTGTAATTGCTTCATTCATTAATTTATTCTTTATCTTTGCTTTCATAGGGTGGGCTTCATTTCGAACACCATTTATTACCAATAAACTGTGTTATTTTGATGCTTATATATCATAGAGGGAATGGTGAACATTGAAAAAAAAAATTATTATGTATATTATTACGCCAAGTTTTTTACGTACAGGCAGAGAGCTACGAGCGCAAAATATCTCTATCCTTAATTTTAAATCATTAGTTATTCTGAAATTTGTGTACGCAGAATGTGTTAGCAGTTAGTGTGTGCATTATGGCGAACAAATGAATAGAGTTGGGATAATTCGTTTCGTCTCCGGCTCGTAACCCAATCGGATTAACCAATGACGCCATTGAATGCAGTTCGGACCGTGGACGATTGATGCGATTATTATTATCACTTTGAAATGAGGTTGTACTCAAACGAAGGTGCATAGATCGAAATACGTACATATACTCGTACATACATATTATTTGTATATCGGTTTGAAACGTAATGTCGCACCTTAATCCCCGCAAAAGAGGTAGGCAGAGGGCTGTAATACACTTTCACGTCTCAGCAGTTAATTTTACGTTCCACTATAAACTAGGGGGTACGCCTATTGCGATACACTGGACACATATCCAGACTCCGAGACACTACAAGGAAATGTAGGTTAGGAAAAATTGTTAGTGCACGGTTCGGAATTTAAACCCAAGACTTTCACATAGGCTTGCGCTTGCAAACAACACGATAACGGGTCAGTCACACGACTCGTTGATTTAAAACGTGGAAGTATTAAGAACGTATATCGTCACGTTAAGTCTCTTATGGGATAGCCAGGGAGGCATCAAGTGGCCAATATCTCGGTCCTTACCGGTCTGACAACGTGGCCTTACACGACAACGATAACACTAATGTCAGTCGTAAAGCAACGTTGTCTATTTATGTACGGTGTGCGTGTGTATATGTGTGTGTGTGTGTGTGTGTGTGTGTGTGTGTGTGTGTGTGTGTGTGTGTGTGTGTGTGTGTGTGTG
>DWFO01001812.1:0-14908 GCA_018246595.1 Mimoniades nurscia nurscia | reverse complement strand
ACGTAACCGGTGAAACGTGGGAGTGTTCTGCATTCCTCTGCCTACCTCTTCGGGGACTACAGGCGTGAAGTTACGTTTTTATTGTATGTTAATTATTATAAAGTTTACATACCTACACCAGATTTTTCTATATAGTACCTTGCTGCACAATCCTCACTGATATTGAACTCAAATTAGGTGTATAAAATACAATACAACACAATAATATTATAATACCTTCCAATAAACTTTATATCAAATGAAGCAGACTGTCTATTTCATAAAATCCTGCTAAAAGACATGTCCTATTAATGGTAAGAAATATGGGGACCCTAATAACGAGTGGACGGTGGATTACCACAAGCTAGAGATTTTGTAACGGAGATTGTCCGAAGTTCTTCGTTGTGCGTTCGTGTGAATTCAAATCCGCTGTTCGATTATGACACGGCGCAACATTGTCGACCGATTTAATATAGGCTTGTCTATGTATTGTAAATGCCACTTGCTAGTGGACTCGTTTGTGGGCGTGTGTGTGTGTAAGAAACGCAGTGGTTATTTACCATTTAGTCAAATGAAAATTCAAAAGTAAGTTTTCAGCTGCAACAAATTAATATAAAAGAAATTCTTATTTGAAAGGTTTTGTAGGGTAAACTTTGTTAATCACAAAAAAGTTTTTTTTTTGTGTTCATACACAGAAACCATTATATCGTTCAACACAGAACAAATACTTGTGATCATAACATAAATACATATATTTGTTTTGTTCGTGAGTAGAACAAACTCCAGTTCGCCAGTTAGGTTCACTAATGACTTGTGTACAACCCGCGACTCAAAAAGAGAAATCTCTTAAAAAGTAATGTCGGGAATAAAATTCTTGTTGATGTAAAGCGCACTCATTACAAACACTTCTAGCGAATTGTTTGTATAACTAAATATTACATGAATAGTAATGATATAATTTACATGCATACATGCATAAATATGCAAAGGAATTCGCATGGATTAATATTTGTCTTTAATCACTCAATTAGGATATCCGCGAACTTAAATATTCTAAACTAGAATTTAGATAACTTTTACTAGCGTTTTAAGCTAATAACTGTTTTAAGTTAATTAAGCTGCAGGTGTAACTGTCGATCTAGAAGTCCTGGGGTCAGATTTCACGTTAGGCACTATTGTATTATTCTAACTTAAATTTTCTACCAGTGGCTGTAGATTTATGCATGGGAACACCTTCCATGGTTTACCACCTGCTCCATAGTGTGACGTATACGTCAGTAGTAAAACGTGATGTTACGTTTTAAGTTAATAAAATTAATTATATTCTATATGTTAGAAAAGTAGGAATTTAGAATAATTTTAACTAAGAATTTATAATATTTTTTTCTAATATCACTCCAGATTCTTTACGGGGTAGGTACATTGTACAAGTGGTAATATTTGTATATTTACATACCTGACGTGCTTCTTATATACGAGTAAGTCGGATTTCAGTTATTTTAAAAATCCCATCAGTGAGTATTTAATCAAGTTATGGTTGGTGAGTGTTGGTTTCCCTCGACAGCTACATCCATCAACATTCGCATTGTATATAAAATAAGTTAGGTCATTAAGCATCATTTGTTCTTTCCGTAGCTATCGAACCGACCAACTTTAACGAACGACAAAGAAACAATCATTGACCATGAACAACATCTCGTTAGTACACATATTGACACAAAAAGGTATAATATGTTAGATGTAAGTTGTTCTTAGTATAGATAATACAGCATATCGTAGTAATATCCTTCTTCTAAGCGCAATCAACTGTTGCTTTGCGCACGATGGATCCTTTCCTTGAACCGCTTACAAAACTGAACGAAAACCGACAATTTGTGTACTATTCGTGACTCTATAAATATGTATTTTACTTATTTATGATAGGTAACGCATATTGAATACGCTATATTAGTTTATAATGTTCCATTGTACGAAGAACAATGAGGGAAATATTGTTGTGTTTATCTTTCACTTATCAATAATGTATCGCCTTTCTGAATAATTGTGCCCGTTGGTTGTTTTGTATGGAAGTTTCTAGAAATTCCGTGAAAGTCACTTTCGAATTTCTCATATTATTATTATTTAACAAAAATATTTTCTATAATATTTGTAGGGTTGTTAATAGGCTGTAGGCATACTGACCGCGTAGCGTACATTCACTTTATTTGTACTACGCTGGGTTATAGATTCGATGCCCGATGGAAGCTTTCACGTCTTAATTTATTTGTAAGATTGAAACATTGACTTAACAATTATTTTCATTCCAATATAAGAAATCAAATATCACCTCTATAGTAATTATAAACGAATTAATAGTTAGGACTTCTACGCGCCATAGTTCTTCATGAAATTCTGAAATCCATGTGGTGCCTACCAATTTACTCGTACATTCTGTCCGCGTAGTTGAAAATGATGGTATAGTTACCAACAGTAATATTAACCAGTAAATCCAAAGTGGTATCTTTGTATGTATGTAAGTACATACATAAGTATTATAGCGTTGAGCCAACTCAGTAACAGGAAAACCATGGAAGTGTTTAACTGAATTACAGATATTAAACGCTATCGTATGCGTTCACGTTCTGCTCTTATATTGCTAATGTTCAACGTTTTAATAATTGAAACGAAAAATTTCAAACATGTTCTGGAATGTACTTAAACATTTTTAATACAACCCGACGCCGGGATACAGGATGTTGTAAGAGGCAACTACGAGTAAACCCGTCGCTGACATATCGCGGTATGGCGCGTTCTGTCTAAGCACAGCTATGTGCCCTGGCCGCCTATGGTAGCAGCGTAGGCTGTGCGAGAAGCTGTGCTCTGCGATCCCCAAACCGCATGCCCAGCGTCGGGATTATAGGAATAACCCCAGAAAAGGACTGCAATGGATTGGAGATGATGATAAATATAACATAAGACATTAGCGAGAGTGCTGACTATTAACTATGTCTTTTATCATTCATATTGTGAGACAATACTCGTGTCAGTGATAAGGTACTGATGGTGATAATGAGTGTAACATTATCACCATGTTTTTCATTTATACATTTTTATATTTACCATACACTATCCGTGCTATTTAATAAATGTATACATTTTCACATATAAACAGCATTTGTAACTTACGAAACGAACCTTGCCTTCGCACAGCACAAACACCGCACCTTAACGGTCATTACACATAAAGCCACACGCACACTGCGCACGCGTCGGTTAGAACGTTCATCACTGACAGGCGTATGACTGACGTTTTATTTACTCGCAGTGGGGTGCCCCCACAACAATTAGTACCACAATGGTATAATAGATTGAATCCTTATTTATGTGTAATTTCCTAGGATATGAAAGATAGTCTCGTGTAAAACAAATGAGGGGATGCTAAGCTTGTTGGAAATTGAAGTTGAACCGTAGCGAAAGGCTATTAGGGACGAAGTCAGAGGGCCAGCACAGTCTAATTTTTCAACGTAAGAGGTTGTTTCGCTAGTGCCGTGTAGGTTATTTTAGTGTTTTTGCAATATGCATTATTTAACCATAGGTTTTCTTTTGTTTTTTCATTATTAACGTACTGCGGTACATATTTCATAACTTGGATTTCATATGTAATTGTTTTTTAATCCAGTGAAGATTAAACACTGATCTCTGTAATTCTTTGATTTTATATTTAATATATACCTGTTTTTGTACTCCAAGTTTGAAGCGTGTAACATCCAGACCCTCACGAGATATGTGAAAAACAATAAAATATTACTGAAGTAACTAATTAAGAAAAAAGTTTTTTTAGACAAGATTGAAAAGGTGCTTTCTTGACAAATGTGTTACACCCTAAGCTGCTTCTCGCTTTCCAACTGGTAGGCAGGCAGTCAAACGCTTACCTCTTACCAAATAAATAAATAAAAAAACGATTTCCGCATGCTTAATTTCTTCTTTGTTAATTAAAAATTTGCTAATGATGTAATGTTGTTATGTTACGCGTGATTATATAAGGTATTTGTTGTTTGAAATGGACCATTGAAATTTGCATAACTTAAAAAGTTCAATACTGTTAAACACAATCGAACTACTTGCAAAATAACCTTACCAGCTAACATTTGTGCAAATTTCTGATTCTCTGTTCGTTACGCTAACATAAAAATAACTAAAAATAATAACATTGACGCGTCGATACGAAACTCTTACATTCCAAACATTCGTCATCTTCGTTTAGAACATTGTAAGGCTCTAATGCTAGATTCGCTCACAATTAAGTTTTTGCCGGATTCATTATCATTTAGAAAAAAAAGGTAAAAACCAGACAAAAAGTCTCAAACAATACCGGAGTTATATAAACAAGGATCTTCATATAAAAAGCGAGTCTTTTGTTCGTCCACTGATCAACGCCTCGACCTGATGACTATTGTTTTTTTTTCACTTAATGTCCGAGCGTCCGTATTGCAGCCGACAGCACTCCTGATATCATGTTGGACATGACTTTGACGTGTTACTATCGTAACTCGAATTTATTTGTCTCGTTATCGAGTTATTTTTTCACATTGGCATCAATACAACACCGAAAATAGAATAAACGAACATATTTTTAATAAAATACTGCTACTGATTTCCTCTAAAGGCTCGACTAGCATGTGGCATAAATGAAAAATTGTATGTGTATGAATTGAAGAAAGTAATCATAATTTGAAAATTATATTTTTTTTGTACGTTTAACCGTGTGCACATTGAATATGTCTTAAGATTTAACAATATTAAAGTCACCCGTTTTCAAAAACAACATATGCTTTCGAATAAAATTCATAGTAGACATTATACATTTCTATAATCGAGAATTCACAGTAGCGATATATCACATCAGTATAACGATGAGTGGACAAGTGTGCGCATTATGATGATTGAGCCATTGTTTCCCACGGCCCATGGGCCCCGGAGTTATTGTGGGGATTCGAACAATATTGTGTGGAGTTAGTTATAGCAGTATTTCATTGATTGTCTCGCTACCTTATAGTAAATGATAACCGCGCGCCTATTGATTTAAGGCGCTGGTGTAACCCATACGGTCAAGGGTCGAGCGAGACTGTACTTTATAGCTTTGTGAAAGTGTCACAGTAAACTAATTGTTATTTGCAAGGATTTTTAATGCTTTTGTTTAACCGATCCCACGTTTCACCAGTTACGTTTACGTCCCAATATGGAATAGGTGGTGAGCCTATTGCCATACACCGGGCACTCTTGCAGATTCTCAGCCACTCCAAGACAACCTAATTGTAATCGTTTTTAATAACCTTTTCATTCTCAAAGTTACGTGCATATTATAAATTGTATATTACACACTGGAACGGTAAAGGGATCTTCGACCAGTACAACTGAGACTTCTCTACAATATTTTGTACACAGGTATATGGACGCAAGTACCGAGTGAGGCCAAAACTCAACTATCTTGATCAAATAAGTCAGATACAGGCCGCTGGAGGAGTCAGAAGTCTCCGATACCGACGTGCTTGTATTAACACAGTGATTAATGTAGAAAAAGCGTCAGCTCAGTGAGGATAGCGATGTTTGCCACTCGGTACTCTCTGCTTACGCCGTGAAGGACCCGGCGTGAAGTATGTACATATATATGTTTTCGAAAATGTACGAAGTTTTATTTTTTTATTTAATATCATTCGCATTGTTTATATTCTAATAACTGATCGCACATTCATTATAGTAAATAAAATATGCATAGAAAACTTACTTACTTAACAGTGTTAATTATACATAGAACATACATATACATATTTAACACATTAACAAATTACATACCCACGCGTTCGTATCTCAGCGGCTTTCTCAAAGCGTTCGTAGGCGAATTAAAAGCTTGTGTAATATGCTGCTTTACCGCTCTTTGTAATAGTTTGACCATGTATAGTAATAGTGTTATCCAATATTGCCCTCTGCCCACGGTGATAACAATGGATCGACTAATTTGGATAAATATTACTGGCAACATGTGAAACTATCCGATTCAAGGCTGTCGCAACGATTAATCATAGTTGAATATTTTTATGATGTTAATGATTTAATCTTAAAGAACGCAGAAATTATGAATTTTTATGCTCGCTGATGCTTGTATTATTTGAAATATGAATAATTGTGTGTTTTGCATAATACGCTATTAAAAAGTGTGGATATTTTTATCTTTTTTTTTTACTTAGTTTTAATTTATCGAGAAGTGTTGTCTATGATTTAAGCAGATAATAATGGTTTTTTCAACTGAGCTTAAATCGAAGGATATTTGGTACAATCTTTAAATTTTTAAAGTATTTATATTTTTGAATGTAGATATTATATACGTGCACATTATTATTATTACATCATTAAGCTAGATTCCTATAGGGGTAAGTGGAAAACACCAATTGTCAAATATCTCTCTCTCTCTCTTTATAGACTTGATAAATATACTTTACATATATAAATTAGACTACTTTGTGGGTCGAGTGATTGCAAAGGCGACAACTGATCGAATGGTCCGAGGTTCGATTCCCGGGTCAAGTACTATTGGATTTTTATTCATATTTTCTATTTGAAATTACTGGTAGTGTTTCGGAGTTTGAATTTGTATCCGGAGCATGATAACTGGCTCACCACTTATTCCATGGTTAGACGTAAAAAGGTAATTAGAGTGGTGTAGCGTGAGTGTATGCTACACTCCTTTGCATACCTCTTCGAGGAGTACAGGCGCGATGTTAAGTTTTTTATACATAATTTACTTCATTACACTTAGTTTTGAAGTTTTGAAGTGAACGCTCACCTTTGAATATAAAACTACTCATTTTAAATTATATGAAAATAAATATCATTCAAACTAAAATCCAATCAACTAAATGGGTTTTATAAAATCATTTAGTATTACATTGTTACCGTGTTTCCATCTTGCTAATTAATGTATTTTCGTAATATTGTCATCAGATTAAAGTATATTTATTTATTCGAATAAATTATCGTTTAAATGTAGACTTTATAAATATACTTCTAATATATTAATCATACATATATACAAATATAAAAAATGTCAAAATCTTAAACAAGACACTAATCTCTAGTAATTTGGTAGAAACAGCTAAATATAACACGTATAACACGTAAACCAAAGCTACATTTAATTCTCGTAAACCAAGACAACTGTACAATATCACTTTAAAGCTTCGAGATTAATCTCTCAATAGCCACCTTATATTACTTCTGCGTCACCTCAAAAGACGGTTACGTCTCAATCTGTTCTCGAATGACACATATAAAGGTATTGTTTTAGACACGATAAGCCGTGTGGGCGGAATATATATGGCTCATTTTACTTCATAATCCATTACTGTCCTAATATAATTTTGTGGTATTTTAATTATGAACAGATGTCGAATCGCTTCTGTTGCCTCATTGTAACCCAGAGGCATCTGTGTCTTATTTAATAATAGGCTAAATTCAAATCTCCTTGAACTTGAAGTGTAACTTTGTGCCTGTCTAACTTTTCTTATAGCTGAAAATGGAAGCAGAATTGTTGGCTACGCGAAGCGATCAATTTAGTGGTCGGAGGAGATCATCACTTAAGTAATCAATCTCGACAACTATTTTTATTGAAGTTTTTATTTGAGTTTGATTGAAATAAGTCAATTTTGATGAATACACACTGAGCGTTTTTCTGTGACTATGCATCGACTCATATAAAATGAACTTTTTTAATTAGTCAACTTGTTATATAAATATTTTAATTCATGTTAATTCTGAACAAGGGAAATAATTTCGTAAGTAAAACTTGAAAATTGTAATTAAAAAATTGAATGAACTAAAACTTGTATTCAAACTTGGAAACAGGTAACCATTGTAATTACTGATAATACGAGTATACTCGTAATTTAAGGTAGGCATTGTTACAATGTTTGATTCGATGATAGTAAAGCTCTCAGTTTATAAATATAGGCATTTGCCTGGTGTATATCAGGCCTTGCAAATGCCTGTTGTATATCAATAGGCTCACCACCTATTCCATAGTGGGACGTAAACGTAACTTGTGAAACGTGGGAGTGTATTTGTCTACCTCTCGATACCTCTTCGGGGATTGCAGGCGTGATGTTGCGTAATTGTAATTTTAGGTAATGTTATTATTAATTAGCTATAAACTAACACTCGCCCACAAGTACTCGGTGGGACAGCTGCTCCACCTCTATGCGTGATTATCCGGCCGCTTTACGCCTCGCCGCGCTGTTAAACTATAAAGAGATCGCCGTCCCCTCCCCGCCCACGCTCCCACTTGACAGTTGTCGTTTGTTAAAGAGCGTCTATCTTGTTTCGTTTTATGGCCCGTTTGAAGGGCGTAATATGGCCTTCATAATTGTAGCTCTTTGTTCTATCCTCAAATGCTTGATTGAGTCGAATTCCTGACTCGCCCTAAATGATGGTATTATGTGATAGCACCATTTTTTATTATTATTAATTCGATATATACAATATTAAAAATTGACACTCACCTCGTTAGTCGAGTGCTTGCAAGCTTCTTTGCTTATCAAGTGTTTCTGGTAATTAGGTAACTTTTTAGAAAACGTAACGTAACATCACGCCTGTCGTCCCCGAAGAAGTAGGCAGAGGAATGTAGAACACTCCCACGTTTCACCAGTTACGTTTACGTCCCACTATACTAATACTACATTTACATCCCACTGTATAGTGTTAATAAGATTGATCTTATTAGTATTAATAAGATCAATCTTATTAACACTAATTTTATTAACCATCAATCCATTTTACATACCCCTGTTAAGCATAAAACTCTTTTCAGAATGAAATCTGTTAAAGCCAAAGTCTACTTTGTTGGCTAAGCGAGGGTTAGCAGACTTCAGGCATCCTAAAGAACATTATGGAAAATACATATAACGTGTGTTGAGTTCCTGACGACGTTTTTCTTCTTTTTTACAGGTTAAGTTATATGTTGTCCTCAAAATAATTTACATATATTTTATATTTAAGAAGTTTTGTAAGGAACCCAAGAGTCAAACCGGTAATTCGTGGCAAAGAGTCTGAATGCCAAGCTAACTTCTTTATTACTGGCCTGGCTTATCCTTTGGAATATTATACATATGTATAAAAGTCGTAATCATTTTTATATTTAATAATTTTTTTGACTACCTCGTTGGTCGTATTGGTTGCAAGTGCGATTGCCGAACGGGAGGCCCTGGGTTCGGTTCCTGGGTCGAGCACTACTAAATTTTCTAATTTACATTTTCTAGTAGTAGCTTGGAGTCTGGATATGTACCCGGTGTATGGCAATAGGCTTACCACCTACTCCATAGTGGGACATAAAAGTAAATGGTGGAATGTGGGAGTGTTCTACATTCCTCTGCATACCTCTTCGGGGATTACAGGCGCGATGTTACTTTTTTCTTAATCATTTTTTTATGCACCATAAAAAATATTGTAATAAAACAAGAAATCAGTATCTCAACCGCTACTCGAAACGTGAATAGAATAATTTGTACGTAATTGAAATTGATTACCAGTATTTCTATTTCTTAGAAGCGGAAACACGTAATAATAGGGATTGCGACTAAGTCTGATAATAAACAAGATGATTGCAAACAATAAACAATTTGATCTGGCGTCTTGTATCGACAAGTACAGTCACGTAGCTCTTTGTCCAATCTGGTTTGCTGATGGAAAATTAATGCGCACAATTGAATTATCTTCGCCAATCGCATACTTACTATGTGTGCGATTATGTCCGTGTGCGATTGGTAAGCATGTGTTCTCACCTACCTACAAATTTTAAAGAGGCCGTTGAAAGCTCTTAACTTTGTTACATCAACACATTACCATTTGGTATATTACTCATGAAATTAGTTATAAATGGTTCGCATTCGATTTTTGAATGGACAGATATGTATCTGAACGATGACTTTATGAGGACATTATACGCGAGAAAAGAGTTTCCTAGTGTGGGAGTATTATTATGAACAGTGTTACCAATACAGTGGAACCCCGGGAATCCGGCGCCCCGTGTAATACGACATATCTATTTTATTATTGAATATTTTGGCTAACATATAATGTGTGAATGTACAGGTTACAACTTTTACGCACCTCCACTTTTGTCCTCGACGCGTAGTATAGGCATTGTTTTAATTCTGGCCGCTTATTAAATTTATTGATTATAATTTTTGATTTTTTAATAAATACATTTGTTTAAACTCAATTATTTCCTAACGTATGTGCCTTATTTTTGTAAGTTATATAGCATTAATGACGATATTTCTTTAATATAACGTAAGCTCTCTATTGTGTTGTTTAATTTACTAAATTCGTCATACATGATATTAAGTATATGATTTGTATAAAATGTAGAATCTTATCATCGGATCTCAAATTTGTTTCATTACAAAGTACTATTTCGTAAAAAATGACTAAAGGGGGTTTTAGGCAGTAGGTACTCTATAATCCGACAAATTCGATAATCCGATACTGCCCTACAAAACGTTTGTCACATTACCGGGGATCCACTATATACACATAAATATGTAATATGTTTCACAGTTATATATAATGTTATATAAATAAATTATAATGAATTGTCTATTTTAATAATTAATTGTGTCTAGAATGTTGTTATTGGATTCATCGCATCAAAAGTGGTGAATGAAATATTGCCAAGTAATATTATTTTACCATATACCTTGATAATGGCAGTAAACTACGGAAGACACGAAGATACGATTG
Organism: Mimoniades nurscia nurscia; assembly: GCA_018246595.1. NCBI lineage: Eukaryota > Metazoa > Arthropoda > Insecta > Lepidoptera > Hesperiidae > Mimoniades > Mimoniades nurscia. The sequence goes on along the minus strand of DWFO01001812.1, from coordinate 4,159 downwards.
TAATATGCAAATGAATCAAAACACTGTAAGAATAAACATTCAATATTATTGTACAATAATTTATGTTGTTTTACAAAACCATAAAATAATAATTACTGCCTGTTTGATGAGCTGTGTAATACAATCATGCCTAGAGTTTGCCTGTTGTTTATTTATGTGATATTAAAAAGCTCTCTCTTCATAGCATCGGTTCTCTCTCCAAAGCCTCAGTTCTCTCTCCAAAGCCTCGGTTCTCTCTCCAAAGCATTGGTCCTCTCTCTAAACCATCGATTTTTTATTCAAAGCATTAGTTCTATTTCCACCTTTTGATCGCTTACCGTTTGGTCTCAATAACAGTTAAAAAGCCTGATTTACATGTCCTAGTGTGACCGAAAATTATAAACATGTTATGAAGGCGTGAGATATTGGTGAAAAAGTTCAAAATTCTGGATTCAAATTTTGGATTAGGCACTAATGGATGTTTCTAATTTAGATTTTCTAATAGTGGCTCTGAGTCTGGAATGTGCTCGTTATATGGCAATAAGCTTACGACCTATTCCATAGTAGGATGTAACCGTAACTGGTGAAACATAGGAGTGTACTAACTTCTCATACTACCTTTATGTCTATGATTATATCCGTGATGTTACGTTACAATATAATATATGTATAACAGCAGTGTTAAGCGCTGCTGTGTTCTGGTTTGAAAGGAGTGGTAAGGGAGATATACTTTCTCGAGGCATTCCAGCTTAGTCTTCAGGGGTAGCGGCGCACCTGTGGTCGACCTGAGATAGGAATCTAATCTTATCTGGGGTTGAGTACAAATGTCCATGGGCGGCAGTAGCCACTTACCATCAGGTGGACTGCATGCTCGTCTGCTATTTCAATATTATAAAAAAAATATACAAATATTTAACAAGTTATAATGTACACCGTGTTTAATATATTTAGTTCTTACCGCAATTAGTCCAATACGCTAGCTGACCTTTTGGGTTCAAATGTATTTCACTATTCGTATGTACGTAGACACGTAAATATAATTAAAACCTCATAACGTTGAAAACAATCCCGTTGCACAACCGCCATAGAAACAATTTGCGTAACATGCAAACGTTAGAAATTGGCTAGTTACCGGCAGATGGCTACCGCTAACCATTACCATTGTAAATGGTACTGCAATTTCCTTCACTTCCTCATTCTGGCCATATTGCTTATTAGAGCCTCTATTTCATTCTGGGCACTATTCTAACTTATGTTGCCAACTTGTCAGTGGCTACAATTATAACAGCAGACTGTGAAAACAATAACTTGGTGACTGATAAGGGAGTGAAGATTATAAAAGAAGCTTGACTGAGCACTTAGCACTTTGTGCTCTCTGCTAACCACTCAAGGGTAGTGGCCTGTTGATGTAATGATGTATTAGTTAAATATAATTATTGGCGCTTAGCGACATCTTACACTCTCTAATACTTTAGTATGTTTACATCAACAGAATATCAACCACATTAATTTTCAGAATAGATCCATTTTATGCGCCTTGGCCAGCAATACTATAGTAGAAATTTTGGCTGTCTGTGTACCGCAATGATTTAACAGGAACGCACTTGATGCTTGGCGGAAAAAATACAAGAAAGTTTGCTTCTTACACATTATCATCGCCAGAAATAAAGTAAACTTAATTGTCTTTATAAATATCACCTATTTAATTATGTCCTTAAATCTTCTAATTCTGAGGCGCGGTCTGTGTTCAGTAGGTATAGAAACTGAAGAATTCCCTCGAATTTCTGTAGCGAGATGAGAAGAAAGTCCTATGTTCTAGCAATCGCTGTCTTCTTTTTATTGCTTTTTCTTGCTGAAAACATCAAATATTTACCTAATTAACCTCTACATGTAACAGTCGCTTATGTATTATGTATCTTCTCGATCTCTGTCTGGATCTGGAAACCGGCCTAGTACCACTTAAGATATCAATTTACACCGTAATCTGTCCATCTCGTTTTAAACACATTAGCTTTTCCACTTCGTCCTGTAATAAGGAAAGCGTTGCAGTTAATTCACAAACGGTTTTTGATGATTGAATACAACCGCATTTATACCGGTTACGCAAGTGGAAGATAATAGATACGAGAAGAGTCATTTACGGTACATGAAGTCTTTAATCTGCAAATCATTAAATTGTCTAAGAGAGAGTGGTGACGTTAATCTTGATTGGCCCGTGGCCTCAGTGCGTGGTAAACTGAATTGCCGGGGATGGTGGGTTTGATATTGGAGGTCATTCGGAATAAATATTTCTGCGATGAGCTCAAATATTTCGTCTGGTTCTGGTTCTAAAAATTACCATAACATATTCTCATTACCATAACACAGGTGAGTTCTAAGACTCCTACTAGCTACATGGCATGACGCAATGTGCAAGAAACAATTCAAGTTTAAAAAAAAGAATGATCGTTGAAGCCAACAGTCATCTGTACCAGATCGCATGTTATGATCGAATATATTGCCAGCCTATTTAAAATTTATCCCTAATACGAGTATACTGGTATACTTGAGGATTGAGAAACTGTTCATATTTTAGTACATCTGATGACTACGCCTTATTTTTAAAACAGAGATGAATAATACAAAAATTGCTGCTCAGTTATAGAAAATTTTACGACGGTAATTCACCTTCGTTATAAAGAGTATTAAATTAATATAAATGCACAAAAATTTTAAACTAAGCAAAGCAATTGCTAACCCTCTTTCGCCTAGCTTTGTCCCATGGTCGGGCATCCCAAGTGTCTTTTCAAACTGTGTCTCCGCACTAAGCCTGCCATTACCATAATTTCCAATGAATGAAACGCCATTATACGTCCGGACAACACTTGCTAATTCATTACGAAATCTATGGCGCCTATGCACGCTTGGAACATCCTTTTCAAGCTGTAAATTAATATTCTGTTATAAACTTAGAATTAATATTACCGCATAACAATTCCTTGCGGTATACTCTCCAATATAGCGTGACCTACAATAATGTGTATATGAAATCAATTCATAGGTCATATTAAATTGGTTCCAAGATAAGTTTCCAGTTTATCGTGATCCCTGTAAATGTTTTAAGTCCTTATAGCGATGGATCAGAACTAATTGGATATTAATAATAGGCTCCGTATTTCTATCTGTGAAGGGCTTTATGAGATTTTCACTTGTTAAGTTTTAATAACAGCCTTAGAAATGACGGATTTCACATCAATGTCTTCTCGTACTTGCTTTAATTTTGCTAAGTTCAACAGTTAAAGATCACGTAGTGATATGAAGTCAAAATATTAATATTAGAATATTAGATTAGAATATTAGAATATTAAAGATGTTTAAAATTTAAATAATTAAGAAAATCCTTCCATTGTTTTATAAATAAAATTTGATTTGAATATAAAATACTTAAACATTTTTTTCATGTACACCCATATGCTTATTAGTAAATTTTAGTTAAGTTCATTCAACAGCAACGTTAAATAAAATAAATTTCGAAACTGTATATTGTACGTTTTGTGAATGTAATAATAAGAAACTAACATTATTTATGCGATCACTTCCGAGAAAAATCGATTCGAAGCGTATGAGAACTTAGAGTCCAGCATTATTAATATATTCAAATATGTGTCATAGATTCGGGCTTAGTCGTTGATAAAATGACTCTATCGAGGATGCCTTTGTTGAGAACCACTGGTCTCTACCCAAAGCTGCAATATTTTACGCATTTATATCCATACATTTTTTAAATTGAATAGAATTTATGTAAAATGTTATTTCCGTTCATATCAATTTCTAATGCCGGCTTAACATTAACCTTTTTGAGCCGTCACCAAAATATTGTTATCAATTTCGGTGCCCGTGAGATTTTATTCTCAGGCCCTCAAATATGTACACAGACTTTTGTGCTTTACGTACTAGCGTCCATGACGCTTTATTATAGGCTTGTAGTGTTGCGATGTTCCAACACTTGAGTAGAGATGACGTTATATGCATCTTGAAATACGCTATCCAAAAAAAGTAACTTTACGCCTGTCATCCCCGAAGAGGTAGGCAGAGGAATGTAGAACATTCCTACGTTTCACCAGTTACGTTTACGTCTCACTATGGAATAGGTGGTGAGCCTATTGCCATATACCGGGCACATATCCAGACTCCGAGCCAC